>JBAMYA010000002.1:6780104-6794453 GCA_037176975.1 Arrhamphus sclerolepis | reverse complement strand
AACTCCCTCATGGGAAGAAACCTGGACCAGAACCTGGTTCTTAGGGGGACCCTCCTGCTGAAGACCAGCTGGGTAAGGAGATGAGGAGAATTAGGACAAAGGGAAGGAAGAACAGAGGAGATGTACAATATATGGATTCAAATATATATACAATATCTTACAATACAATATATGATATAAAATATATCAAATATATACATGTTAAGATAATATCTATGGATATCTAATAAGTTTATGGATATATACACACATATTATACACAGACACACAGACACACACACACACACATATATATATATATATATATATATATATGTATATATATGTATACACCTCCTATAGTCAAAAGACAAGTGGCCCTGCCATAGACTGCTGACCTGTCCAGGTTATTTTTAGTTATGAATTTTGATTGTTGAGTTGTGTGTGTTTTTTCTTCTATTGCTTTTATTATTTACCAAAAAATAAACAGTTACTTACTTACCCCTCCCTTTTGCCCAAAGACAGCTGGAATAGGCCCCCGGGGCACTAATAATGGGTGGATGGATATGTTTACATATATCTATATATCTATATCTATATCTATATCTATCTATATCTATATCTATATATATATATATATAGATATAGATATAGATATATATATATATATAGATATAGATATATAGATATAGATAGATGGATATTCATATATATGTATACATGTACTTTTTTCTTTTTCATTGAGCCTTTGAGATGAACAAGACATGAGACATTTTATCTGGACAGAGGGAGGAAAGTCAAAGTAGCCCTGCAGGACTGGGTTCTTATTTGTGTCTGAGTGTGTGGGTTGTTTGTGACTGTGCAGGATCTTGCACATGCATGCACATTGGCTTTGGCTCAAGTGTGTATTTATCTGCTCCGGTCTGTGTTGTTCTTCCGGAAGGCAGTTTTAAAAACACACTATGTCAGATATTTGAAAGCTACTGTATAATTTGACGGGTCTGTGCACAGAGGCCAACTGTGGTATGAGTCATTGATTACACATCAGCTTAGTATGCTGCAGTGCAGACCCCTACGTTGGTGGAGAGGCAACCTGAAGCCCCCAATCAATAACAGCAGCCCTGAGAAGTTTTCGTTCAGGTCCAAAGTGAAGGGCTCCCTGCCTCCCCTCTGGGCCCAGGCCTAACCTTTTGCAATGGGGTGATGAAGAAGCTCATCATTTCTAATGAGGAATTAGTGATTGGGCTGGAAAAAATGACTGTCAGCACCACACTGGGAAGTCCAAGAGGTCTTCGTGACTGGGAAGTGCCAAACCGTATTCATTAGGGAGCTGGAGATTTCTTGAGCAGCAGACGGCAGGGTTTAACGGCTGGGCTGGGAACCCCAGAGATAAAATATATGTCTGTGTTCTTTTCATATTTTTTTATGCTGTAAATTGGCAGAGAATTAATTTAGCTTCAGAATAATCCAGTTGTCTTCTCTTGCTGAGCTGAGAAAAAAGGAATATCGAGAATAATTTGAGACCTTGACTTTAATGACAGAACTTTTAACCCAGATGACACTCTAATGCTCTGAAATCAGAACCAGCGCCGCCTTTTTGAATCACATGATGCATTTCATGTTGAAGAGATGAATCACTCCAATTGACAGAAACATATTCACAGCTAATTAAAAACGTAATTGCGTGCACTTTAGCCAGTTAGAGGAAGATGAATGTGAAATCATTAGGCATCCTCTAAAAACCAGATGTTCATTAAATTATGTCTCTACAAATGCCATTGTTCGATGGATTGCCAGAATATATGCTTACAGTAAAATGCTGAGTAATTCATCCCTTAAAGCGCTTTAATTGATTTAATCCTGCAAAAATAACCCACTGCCTGCACAAATAACCCATCACTGCAGCACAGCATCAAAAACCATAGCTGGTGTGATAGTTAACTGTTATTTCCTCCCTTTCTTTCTGTCACTCCACAGCTCCTCCATTATTAAGACCCCCTTTAAGAGTCTGAAATGAATCGTGAATGAATAAAACGTGTGATTAGTCTTAAGAGAATGATCTGGTTGCCAGGCAGTGTTGCTTTTTAATAAATAATATTTGTAACCTCTAAACTTAAGTGTAATCTGCTTTTGATGCATGGTAAGCACAGTAGAGACAAAGCAACATTCTCCTTCTCTTGGCCTCAGACAAAACATCTCTGGAGAATGCAGCAATCATGCCCCAGTCTCTCTCTCTCAATTAGCCCCCACTGCGCAATTCATTGGCTTTGCCTGTAACAGTCCCTTAACAATACTTACCCGGCCCAGTCATTACTCAGTTCTACAAGACAGAGACTGCCATCTGCATATTTGCGACGCATAATGCACAGTCTGATTAAGATTATCCAAATCCTGAGGCTCCTGGTGGAGAATAGGAGACAGAAATTTCCAAATTCCACAAACCTCAGAGAAAATGATTTCAAGCCACCTACATATTATTTGTTTTTCCACCGGCTCTTATCAAGTTGAGCACAAATGTTGGCCAAAGAACACATAAAAATCTCTGTTCGGATTGCCAAGCAGCAGCAACAAGCTGGTAACAAAAATCCTCACAATGCCTCACTATCTTCTTTATTTTGCTCGGTGATTTCCTGGCTTTTCTGATACAAAGATGGCTTTAGTAACTACATAGGGTACGTTTATACTCGACGTTCTTTATTTTCAGCCCTCATGCCTCAGTTACTTTACTACTAGACAAAGGGTATTTGGCCTTGCCTTTTTCCTCTCTGCTCCTCTCCTGTATATTCTCTTCTTTTATTCACCTCATTTTTGTGTTTTGACAATTATTATGGGTCTTTGTCAGACACACCAGGAAGCCAACTCACTGATGTTCATTTGCCTAATCAAAGTCATGCTGGGTAAATGAGTAATTTCAATTACTCTGAAGGCTTGCCAACAGTCTCTGCCTCTGCTTTTTACATTAGCCTTCTTTTCCTCTGGCTCTTTTCCTCTCTAAAGGTTGTACATGTGCTGTTTCTTTGGAATGATGGAGGGAAGAAAAAATTGAACAGCGGAGAAAGAGAATTAGGGTTACATGCCGAGGATGACAGATATCCAGACTGCATAGGAATCTAATTACTGAGTACATCTTTCTGCATCTATATTTTTATTAGTCTTAAATTAGACAAATTACCCACTTTACAGTTTCATTTAATTAAATATCTGGAACGTATCACCAAGCAGTTAGATGTTTGGATTCCTTTATGATCTGAAGACCCTGAAAGTGTTGCTATAAAGAGGTGTATGAAGACAAATCTCGGATGCCCTGCTCAAGCAGCTTTATCTCTCAGCCACTGCTCTCAAGGAAGCTTCTGGGACATTCACTAGGTGGCAGTCTAGTTACATAAAAGCTGCTGGCTGACATATGTCGGCATGCATATATCAAGATAAGAGAGATGAGCAGATAATATGGATTAATAAGATTTGGCTGTTTTACAGCTGTATCAGAATACATAATTTCAATTTTTTTTTTTTTAAGGAGAAAAATTCTAGATGAAATGCTTGTGAGACTTTAATCACTTCCTTCTCTTTTTGTACATTGCAGCATTTGTTGATGCAGTTGTAACGGCTGGAGACCAGGCTGCAGTGGGTGGGGTGGGGTGGGGGTGAGTTTGGGGCAGTGAGGCTCTGTCTCTCTCTCTCTCTCTCTCTTTTTTGTACTTTAAGGGTCTGCGAGTTGTCCAAGCCGTGTTCTTTCCTCTGATATCTACCCACCTGAAACTGCTGTTCCTACACTTCACTGAAGCAATTATAAAGAAGGATATTGGCAGATCAATGAAATCCCCTTTAGATGAGAGAGCCATACTGGCATTTTGATCAATGCCGGATCAATTCCACTGTTTTACCCCAAAACCTTGGCCAAATAAAAGTGGGACTTCTTGTTGAGAAGTTGCATTTGCCAATAACGATAACAATGTCTTTGTTGATGGCAGCCAGTATCTGTTCTCTGGCTACAGTATATTGTCTCCACTGCTAGGCTGCTAGGCTTAGGACACACCTGCTGGTCTCACTGTCTGTCTGTTTTCTCCGTCTCCACACTTTTAAATGTCAAATAGTGACAGGTGCTTGAGTGCAATTTGAGCTGGCAACTCACATCAAAGCTCTTAGTATTTTCCAAAGAGGAACTGAAAGTCTTCATTAAAGACACTCTGCATGGTTACATGTGACAAGACTAAGTGCTGTGTGTAATTGAGATGGCTGCAGATTGATTGATGGAGAAGCTGTCCCTTCTTCTTCTAAAATTCCTTGTAATTGTACTGTTCATTGTCACTATATTTCTGAAGAATTGGTAAAGATGCATCTGATTGATCTTATTTTAAGAGTATGGGATCCTTAAGGGAAGAAGCAACACTATTCATTTCTTGTTGCAATAGCTTTAAAGAGAAAATCTTCAATCTGCTGAGGCTGTTTGTCTCATGGATGAGGTTTGGTTGCCATGAGACATTTGTAACAGATAAAAAAAAAAAAAATCATGTTGACATAGAAAAGGTCAGATCATACATGTTATATGTACTGGAGCCTCATGTTCAGATTTTCTTTTTTGTTATTATTATTTTATCTATTATTTTTTCACCTTCCATTATGTTTTAACCCTCTGGTCATGTTATCCTCTCTGCTCTTAAAAGAGTTAACATAACAAGTGCCAATAATGATTTCATACACTTGAAACATAAACTCTGCTGCGATCACTCCACATTCACACAAGCTTTGCCCATTCTCCAACATACCGTACAAGAAGAGCACTGCATGGCAATATTTGTAGAGTCAAGCATACTCATCTTTTTCTGTGCTCTGGAGCAAGTCCGAGTTCTCCAGCCTCCACAGCTGCACAATAATGTATTTTCATCAGTTTAAATCAAGAAAAAAAAGCACATCTGAGGCCTTTAATAATGTGGACAAGAGTCACTTTCACCACACCCACACAATGCATCCAAATATTAGCTTCAAATTCATTGAACAACTTGGCTGCGAAAGCAGACTGAAAAATAAATATGTCAAATGTATTGGCATTGTGCATAAATAATGGATATTCTAATACATCAGCGTGTTGTATTGTATTGCAAAAGAGCCATATGAAATATACATAATCTAATTAGACGATGTTCTCGGACGTGGCACAGCCTGTTTTTGATCAATATGTAATAAGATCTAGTATCAATTAGTAATGGTTGGGGGTGGAGATTTAGCAATAGAGCCATTGAAACTCTAAAGGCAGGTAATACTGCTGTAAAAATCACTGCAGCACCAGGAAAAAAAAGAAGAAAAGAAATCACACGATAAAGATTTAAAAGTACCATTTAGAAAGCACAGTATTGAAATCTTTAGATTTACTGCATCATTATGTGTGTGGCTCAGCTATAACCACTCTGTTGATCAAAGAAATGATGTCTGCTTACAATTCTATTTGCATCTGTTTTGCTTCAGAAGTTTCCCATATCTACAAACTTTATATAAAATGCAGATACGTGTATGTATATATGTGTGTATATATATGTGTGTATATATATATATGTATGTATCTATATGAAGCACTCTCTGTGTGAATAGGTAAATATGAAATAGAATGCATAGCATTTTTTTTAACCTAGATAAGGTTGAAAAACTTTTACATAAAAGCAAACCATTCACCATTTAAGAAGAGAAGACCATTAACTAAGGATGCTGGATGAATTCATGACCTTTATATGAGGGCAAATTCTAAATTGACAAATCTTCTTTTAATATTTGCAACAGCAAGGAGATTTGATTTGAAAAAGATGAAACTTGTCACAGGCTGATGAAATGATCAACATGTCATATAGAATGAGTGTATTATGACGTGCTGTTATATGGGTCATACAGTCCACATATTGAAGTAACTACTCTGCCTTTTCACTCAAAGTGGGAGATTAATCCTGAGTTATCTGCACATATATCAATCCACTCATAACCACAAGTCAGTGCATCTCAAGGATCCCAGGGACAGATTGTGATCCACCCTGCTCTGCTGCTGGTGGCTGCGGACAGCATATCTCTAACACAGGGGGCAATGCGTGTGCCTGCTTGTGTCTGTGTACAGGAGTGTGTTAAGAGAAGTCACTGACGCAAAGACAGAGCGTGCACTTGAATGATTGAGGTTACCTGGGTGACCTCATAAAGCAAAACCCCTGGCAGTCTCCCAAGGTGAATGCTGAATTATGCCATCATTAAAGGACAGGCCCAGTTGCCAAGGTTAGTATGTAAAGTATAATCATCTTCCTCCCTCTTCTTCCAGTGAGTCATTAGTCCCCCTCACGGGCCAATAGAGATTATACCTTGAACTTGCTTGACAATTGCTATCTGCCTGCTGGGAATGGTTCTGCTATGGGCCATTTAGATAACCTCCCACTATTGGCAGCTGTCTGGGCCTGCAGATCTGCTGGTGCAGTGTTTGTGCTTGCAAGAGTCTGAGTGTATGGATGTGTGTCTTCTGGCCGACGCTGGGTACACAGATCAAGACTATCCCACAAAAAATGAGGGATGCTTTACCATATTGTTGTATCTATCCCAATTTGTATATATATGTTAAAAAGAAAAGAAAAAAAAAACAAAAGCTGGGACCAGGCCCACTGATGTTTTGTTATAATTAGGATCATTTGTTTTGTTACTCTTGGCACTAAGTGTTGATTCAAACAAAAGTTTAAAAAAAAAGTCTCAGTAACATTTTAAGTGCAACAACCTAATCACATAAATATGTAGTTAATGTTACTATTCTTAAAAAGCCTGTTGGAAAAATGGAAAACAAAAAGCCTATTGCAATCAAGCTCGGACACTTAATCATATTAGTATGCATACAGGACAGCCAAGTCTAATCAAACCCTGGAGAACACAAGGGTTTTATTTTTCCGAAGAAATCATAAGCTGCAAAAAAAGTAACCTGACCTTTCATTACTGTAATTAGCCTTTTGTTTACCTGACACTGACCACTCAAAAAAACAAGTGCCATTCAGAGCCCATTTAAATCTTTGGTTTTAATTATTAAATGTTGATTCGCCTAGTCATTTTTTATCTTGAATATTAAAAGGTATTATTATGAAATGAGCTGCAATAATCTTGTGGAATGTTGGCACAATAATTTGAACAGACTGTTTATGTTTGTATAAAGTAATAGACATTGCTTAACCACTTTCCCATTTTCTCAAGCCAATTGCCTGTAAATGCTGCTATCGGACGCTGAGAGAGGGTATTCATTTCAAAATTGGCAGTGACACACAACACACTTCAATCTACAAGGGCCTTTGGTCGGATGTACAGCTGCTAAAAAGTAACACATTCTGACTCAAATGATCTCTTTGAGATACTTGTTCGCTGCCATCCAATTTAGTCAGAATCATTTTCGTTGCTTTGTGTAAACAGTTTTATTACAACAGAGAGCTTGTGCATCAGGTAACCATGCAGTTGTAGGTTTATAGCATCAGGCTTTGACAGCACATCCCAATCCCCTTAAGAGAATAAAGAACAACCTTGTGTTCTGAGGATGATCAAGATGACTGTGTTTTTCAAGGTAGTGACTTTGAAACAAAGGGGGAAAAAAAAGAAAAGTTGTGCCACATCATAAGACACAAAGCTTAATAATCTTGAAGAAAACTTTGCATTGTGATCTTTCCTAGTGTCATTTGAAAAATGCTGCCTTTTGATGTTTTTTTTGTTGTTGTTGTTTTTGTTTAAATGGACTAAACCCAGTAGATATGTGATGTGTGCAAACGCTGGGACTCCAGGGTTCTAAATGGCTTTGATGGACTCCATGGTGTTCTATGTATCACACAGTAACAGACAGGATAACCCTCAAAATGCCAAAAGTAATAAAAAAAGAAATGAAAAGAAAAAGGAACAATGCAATACAATTAAATATTTAGTATGAGCAGCAAAATGTAATTTATAAGGGCCAAGCTATTTAAAAAAAACAAATCCCTTTTCATGTGCTTGATCACAATCCGAAGGTACTGCTAAACCAAAAAGTAAATAAAATAAAACAAAGCTGTTCCTTTTGTTTTGGACACTGTTGCATCACAGAAGCAGCTCAGTGCACAATGATCTGTCATTATTGTCACTAAAGGGCAACATCTGTACTTTCAGAGTTTGCACCTGAGTGGACTTAAGGAAAATTACAATTCACCTGGTGACCACTAGGGGCTAATTCCAAAAGCCAGTTAATGTCAATTTTCCTTAATTATGAAATGTCCAAGGAAATAAACATATTACAGCAGGAATGAATATATTAGAAGCCTGGTGTAAAAAGACAGTTTTGGAATCCATTTTTTGATTTCATACACATGACAGCTGTATGGTGGCTTAATTTCTGTGTACCTCAGTAAGTAAAATGATATAAAGCCATACGTTTATGCATAATTAGGGATATGATAGTTAGCTAAGCAGCCAGCAGCAGCTACTTCAACTCTGTTGTTTAATTGAGGTTTCGAGAACAGGAATTCATTAGCACAAGAGAGACTTTTTTAGAAAAATTAATGAAGTTGAAAGTTGAGGCTTGATGTTTATTTATAGGCTGCTGGTGTTCTACTGCCAAGAAATTTGAAGTGTCAAAGGTGGCAGGATTATTGTTTTTTGTTTGTTTGTTTTTTTAATTTTACGGTAGTTCAAGAAGTAGGGGCTTCCTTATCATAAGTTATTTTTTGAGGGTAAGTCACAGTTATTATTTTGGTAATTTTATAGATATAGTGCTGGCTAGCCTTCTTGGCAGAGAGTTTATGTCTCTGGTACCAGTCCAAATAAAATAAAATAAAATAAAAAAAGCAGTTTTGATGTTTGATGCCCATTGCATATTTTATAGAACAGGCTTCTGATTTTAGTATATGAGTATTTTCAACAATACAACTTGTGTTAATGACATGGACAAAAATCAGGAGACTAATATGAAGCAATCATAGCAATCAAGCACTTCCAGTGGCTCTTAATGAAAGCTCTGCTCTTCTTATGCTTTTGTCCTTGAGCACACTGCTTGAATTTTCCTAAGTTTGGTGGATACTATCTCCCGGCTCCAAAAAGTTAAGCTCTTTCTTTAATTAATAAAATCTGAATAAGTTCAGGTTGAAGTTTTAAGGGTACTTATGGATGTGTCATCTTCCATCATACTATTGGAAAAGCCATGACTTAAAAATGAGTCAGAGGGCTTTGAGAATTAGTAGCATGTTTAACGTCAAAATGTTTTAAAAATAATCTAATTTTAATGTGTCATGCACAGATTCCCCATTTGAATATGTTTTCTAGTGTCATGGAATGATTTCACTCAAAACAACTCTGCTGCACCTTCCAACCTTCCTTCCCTCTGTGCTTGTTAGAATCAGATATTAATCACTACGGTGCTGTGTGTGAACACCAAGTGACAGAAAAAGAAGATTAAAAACATCCTTGTATGGGTTAGAGTTGGTCATTGTACAGTGTGAATATATGACCAACTCTCAGTACAGAGGTTTTCTTGACATCTTTTCAGAGAGGGAATAACAGCCTGCACATGCTACAGAGCTCACCCCCGGTCAGCTGAGAAAACATGTTTTGTAATCCGTGCCCATGGATTTGTAAACCATTAGCACTTACACTTTCCTCAGAGAACAAGGAAATGTGTGCAGGACTTCACCACTACTGCAGAGGTGTTGCGGTGAGAAACAGGTGAGGAGGGTCTCACACCCATGAGCAGTCTACGGTGTTTTGCTTCAACAAAGAAAAAAACATCCATCAATGAAATGCAGATCTACTGTTTTCATTCTTTTCCTTTTTAAATGAGGTTTAGATATGGTATTATAAAACTGTTTGCATTTATTTTCATACACAAACAAATATATGTATACTATAATATGCGTTTTATGTTTTATACGTACGTTATACGGGTTATATGTGGTAACGTATCCAGATTGGTAGGAGGAACTGTATTAAAAAACAATATTAAAAAAACAAACAAAAAAAAAACTGACAATGGAGCACAAAGTAACAAGAAAATTAGAGGCAAAATAAAGGCAAAATAAACTTTGAAATGGAAGTTCCTATATAGAGAAATTATTAATTATTTTTACACCCTTGCTCCATTTAGTTTTGACAGACAAATGAAAATACCCTTAAATAATTAACCAGCTCACTTCACTGACACTTCACTGGGGAATCGTGTTAGGACCAGCAACTTTGAAATGAGTACAGAAAATAACAATTAAAAAAATAAATAAAAGAAAACATATTTAACTGATCTTGAGTAACAAGCCTCAGTTAGTATTTGTTATAACTTTCAAATCTGAGGAGAAATAATATAATATTTTGGAAACAATCTGTTTTATTAATTTACGTACTTTCCAAAGATAGATGACTAACTACAGCTAGTTGTAGATGTTCTTTACACGAAACTCTGAGCTTGTATTCTGTCCTAATCGGCAGCTTAATCACAAGAGCTAAAAAGAATAGGTCTGCTGTAAAGGTTACTGCAGTAAAGGCCAAAAGGGGAAAAGAACTGAGAAGGAAATGTCAGTCAATCCACTGCTAATATCCAAACACACAAAACACAAGATGGCTGAAGTCTAAAGGCTGTTGTTGCTGCAGCCTTGAATGCATGAATACTTCAGTGTCGTCATGGTGAGCCTAATAAAGATGCAAAAAAAGGAATATCACCACTGTGTGTATAAACAAAGGTTTTTCAGACTGAGATTAATGTGAAGGGGTACAAGGCCATGCTAGAAGGTGGGGACTTATTTTCTCTGAGTACACAATGCTACTTTATTGGTGGAAAATGAGCTCATATTGGAAGTTGAGAGATATCAGCTAGACAGTCTCGCACTCACCTCAGTGCAAAGCATGGATTCTGTTACATTCAGGAGAGGACAGGAATCTGCTTTTCTGTTGGGGGACTTCAATGCTCACGTGGAAGATGAAGAAACAACCTGTCCGATCAAGTAATAATATGCTCAAGCATGGGGTAATTATAAATGAAATTCTTACCAGAACATCCTAGATTGGAGGATTGATTTTGTTTGTGAAAAATTCCCATGTGATATGTCTTGAGCCCTTGGGTGATGAGAGAAGCTGAGAAGTCAGTTGATTGCTGCCTGGTGTTGAGTAGGATCAGCTGGAACAGGAGAATGTCAAACATGCTTGTTGCACCCAAACATCTTGTGAGGGTCTGCTGGGAACATCCGGCAGAGGCCCCGGTGAAAGAAATCTTCATCTCCTACATGCAGCAAAGCTTTTCTAAAGCTTCTAAAAGTAGAAGCTAGGGAGTTAAAAGGGAACTTCCATATCATGGGGGTTGAGGTTGCTAAGGTATATAAATAACTGTGCAGCATCAGGACCATGTGGACAGAGAGGATTCATCCCGAGTTCATTAAGTTATCAGATTTTTATGAGTTGTTTTGGTTGACATCCCTCAGCTACATTGTAGCAGGTTTTGGAAATATTGTTTCTGGAGTGGTCTGGGGAAAAATGCATCCCGACTATGTGGATCATACATCTCAGACACGCTGGGAAGGTCTATACAAGATACTGGAGAAAACAGTCAAGCTGTTGAATGAACAACATAGTTTTTAACCGGGTTGTAAACACTGGGTAACCTCTTCACATTCACATTCACAATAACAACAGAAGATCCGTTTCCCCACCCAGTCTTGATATGTTTTGTGACCTTTTAGAGATCTTTTGTGAACATTTATGACCACATACCTTGTAAAGTCCTCTGGATACTTTTCAGGAAGTTTGGGGAATCGGGCTCTTTGCTACATTCCTTTTTGATTGGATAGCTGGCATTAAGTCTTCTAATAGGTGTTGAACATATATATTTCCTATATTCCAGGTTCTGCCCTTTATAACAGATTCTGTTTGAAAAAAATATGGTGCAGCCAGGGGTTGGCAATTTTTTTTTTTTTTTTTTTTTTTTTTCGTTTCTTCCACTTTTTTTTTTTTTTTTTTTTGCAGATGAAGTAGTTTTTGTTGGATTCACTGAAGGAAGACCACTCTGCAGAACAGGCAGATTTATGCCTATTGTGAAGCAGCTGGGATGAAAATCAGCATCTCTAAGCCTCAGGCCATGGTCAGAAAAGAGAGAACTGCCCATAAATGTTTATCATCAGATATCACTAGAAAAATGGTTTAAAAAAAAAAAAAGTAAAAAAAAAACATTCTCTACATGAATTGATGGCTCATTATTTTATATATCTATTTTTCTATGTTATTTGTACATATCAGTGTTGGTGCAAACCACATATTAATATAAAATAATAGTGTGAATCTAATTCTTAAATATACAGATCAAATAACGCACACCTCATGACAAGTGGGGATTTAGTGACAATCATTGTTAAGAGTTGAGACATTTTTCATAAAGAGGAAGAGTAGTTTAAAGCAAGCTACAAGAATCCACTTAATTTGCTCAGAATTAACAAACCTTTGAAACTCTTTTTTTTTTTCTTTCAGTCGCAAAACATTTGTTAAAGCTGAATTACTGACAGATTAAGGGATAAACATGAAAAATCTCACATGCTGCTTTCTTCTCACTAATACATCTAAACATCAGTGGCGACTGCTTCAAGAAAGATATGTTTTTATCGCTGCACTTTCCTGAAGCAGACAAGTCTAATAACAAAATACTTGCACTTAAATTATTAAAATATATGTATTTAAATATTTACTAAACTGAAATAATAATAAAATACTAATAAATATATGGATAATTTTATTTGACTTTTTGTTTTTGTGCTATGCATTTAGAGTATTTGTTTTGTGAAACTTTCTTGAGGTTCTTTCTCTCTGGGCCAATGTGTTCAAGAGTTCAAGTATTGACTGCAAAATGTATCGAGTTTGATGTTTTTAAGTTGACTGACTGACTGACTGACTGACTGGCATTATTTTATTAATGATTTAGCATTGAACTTTGCATTGTGCTGACACCAGAGATGGGGTAGCTAAGCTGTGAATTAAGCTGCAAATCCCTTCGATTCCCCCTGGCCAGCAGTCTGCTCATCACCATTACTTATTCACCAGAAATAAAAAAAAAAAAAAAAAAAAAGAGGACTTTCAGGGTGGTAGCGGCCTTCAACATACACTATATCCTCCAAGTCCTACCTACTTGTTATAATCCTGCATAATGGAAAAGTGGAATGTCACCTTGTGTGAGAGGCAGCTGATATCTCTCTGTGACCAGAAAAAAAAAAAAAAAAGTCATTTAGCACAAGTGCAGATCACATTTAATTAGATGAGGGGATTTAAATTGCCATGCATCAAACACTGCAGATGACCACAAAGGGAAGAACTTGGGCCACGGGCCAGATTCCATGAGCTCTTCCATAACCCATCAAAATCCCCTGAGCTATGAGGGGTCAATAAGTCAGAACACAGCCGCCTTAATTAACAATGACCATAGCTGCGAGGTTCTGAGAATTTCAATCCATGCCACCTACATTCCAGTGAAATATGGAGGAAATTTATAGAGTAACGACTTCACGTTAAAAATTGCCAGTATTGTTTTCTTCAGAGACAGCTTGAGTTTTTAATGTCTATTCACGAATATGCCATTAGATATCCTCCAGCATGGACAAGATGAGAAGATTATACTGCAGTCACTCATTACATATACAAGATAGATATCTTTGTAGGGTGTCACGGATCAAATTAGTTGGATTTTTCTCGTTCACTAACGACCTAGTCTATAGGGGTAATTTTTTGATACATGTTAACCTGTCAAAAGTAGGTGAATATTTTCACCATTTAGCTGCCACCTATTGTTGAGGAGTAATTTCACTTTCATTACGCTTCCCAGAGATATCAATAATAGCCACACAGCTGTCAAAGTCCATTAAGACACATCTACATAAGGATAAGAGCAAATAGGTATATCAGTTTTCTGGGGGCTGTTATGTGAAATGGATTTGAATGACACCAAGATGAACTACCTTTTGAATAGATTGTGAGATGGGAGCTGCCACGTTGGCTCAAGGTAAAATATAACCCATGCATGTAGGCACATATTGAACAGACCATGCAAGGACACACCAGTGGCATAGAAACAAATCTTAACAGCTGCCATTGTGGGGAAGGATATGTGGGTTGGAAAGACATAGCTCACAGTTTTTACACATTTTCTTGTCATCTTAGAACAACATTTATAAAAAAAGACCATGAGAAAATAACATTTTTTGTGTTTTTGATAATGGTGAACTCAATCAGTTTGAGTAAATATAATATATAATAATAAATAAATGTATAACTGATCTGAGCTATTTCTGTGATTTTCATTAGTTTATTTTATATACATGCATGTGACTTTCGTTTAAACATTGGTGTCTTCAGTACTTTATCGCACTGCAAGCAAACAATGCACTCCTATAT
>JBAMYA010000002.1:6734927-6765188 GCA_037176975.1 Arrhamphus sclerolepis | reverse complement strand
TTAACACCCACAAGCTAGCATTTTATCTCATACTGGTCCAAGTTTTCACATGTGGTATTTACTTGATATTTAGGATGGGAAATCATAAGAGGTGGATGATGGTTCTTTATAGTAATCATAAACCCATATTCTATTGCTTTTGCTATTGCTTGTTGCCAATAATTAGTATAAAATACAATAATTTGTTGTGAAATACTCCTCTATTTGCTTTTGATTTGTTCCAATTACTTGTGCCCTTGTTCCAACTTTTCTGAGACGTGTTGCTGCCATGAACGTCAGAAGGAGCTAATGTTTTCAACGAAATGGTAAAATGTCTCACCATCAACATCTGATACATTCTTTATCTTCCACCGGGAATCAAATATGGGTTTTCGAGATCTGATTATCATTGCATTCTGTTATTAATTATGGTTTACAGCATTTAGGAACAGGGGTTTGTAGTCTTTGTTTACTGAACTTGACATTGGCGAGAGAGGAGGGCCTGTGCAGAGAGGACACAATAAGCCAAGAATCCCTTTATTTTACAAAACTCACATTAAACAAAAAGGGTTATAATCTATTTATTTGCTGTCTGTACTTTTTTTTGTAACATTTGTAACAAGACTGAAAATTTTTAATTGCTCACTCTAAATATGTAATAAATGAAAGAGCTTCTTCCTAATGAACAACGTGCACACATTTTCACTCCTCTATGATATCTATTTTCCTCAATAAATTAAGATGCTTGCATGTTTTCAAAGTCACCATTGTCATGGGAATAGATATGGGGCACATGCACACACAAAACTAAAATGTCACTGTTCGTCCCGTGGGTAAATTAATCATATGGTGTTAGAAGACTGAATCAGAAAGGTGTGTAATAGATCCAAGCTGGACCAAAGTAAAAAAAAAACAAAAAAAACAACAAAAAACTGGTAGCTGGACTATTAAAAGAATTCAATTTAAGTGGGCCATCCATTTGTTCTTTGTTGTGAAAAATGCATAGCATAGTGTTTTTTTTTTTCAATACAAAAGGAGATGTAACATGAGCACAAATTGAGTAAGCGACTTTAATTGTGCAGTTTTTGGTGAAAGTCCTCGGCAAGAAGGACAGTGCTACCATCTCTGTGTGCAAATTCCCTTCATCGTCTCTTTTGTCTGATCTGTAAGTGAGAGACAATTTGTATTACGTGCCATTGGTAAAGGGATTAGGCGGCATGATTTATGCTCGAAAGACATTTATCGTTCAAAGCAAATGAGTTTCTTTTCTCAGAGGAACAATGGGGGACTGCCCAACTCCTCCCTTAATCTCTGTGAACAAAAAAAGCTCACCAAACTGGAACTCGAAGCCCGTGTAATTCAGACCCCGATTAAACCATGTCTCCTAATTTTACATTGGCCTTGCTTTCTATTCCTCCAATTATGAGCATAAATCACAGTTACACAAGCCAATAAGTAGAAATCTGATAAAGAACCAAAAACTTAAAACAAAGGTTTTTCTTCATCTTTGAAGTAGTTGGAAAATTTGGAGAAACCAAGGTAAAGGATAAAATGATTTCTTTTGTTCTGTCTCTTTGTGCAGACAGTACACCAAAAGATGAAGGTGCCTTTCCTTCCTTTGAAAAAATAAAACAAACAAAAAAAAAACACTGTTACTGTTTACTACTGTCCTTTTGAAAATGATTTGTTGGAATTGGTTCCTGACACAGCTCCAGGATATTTTGTCTTTAACGTTTAAGATCCAAATTTCTTTTTACATCCTCCTTCTCCTGTCTTTTCCTGTAATGCTTTGAAAAAAACAACAACAAAAAAAAAAACATACCATAGTTCTTGTTTGAACCTTGGTCCAATAACGTCAGGCTGACGGGCTTGAATGGAAGACTTCCTGCGTACTGCACATTATATTTATTTTTTTCACAGTCATCAGATGTTTGTCCATAATCTTGATGAGCTCAAGGGAACATCAGAGTCAAAGAAGTCAATATGATTGGCACGACTTTGAACCTCGGCGGTGGGGCTTGGCAGTGAAACTGGGACTGGGGGGGTTCTTGGCTGTTAACACATGGCATCATACTCAGCCAGGGAGATTAATGGTTGTGACTGCATCAGCCCAGTGACTGGGGATCAGAGGATGTAATTGGGTTGAGCCCAAATATGGGCATTTTAGACAGCTGCTCATAGCAGGAGCCAATCACACGGTCCCATCTCCGTCATGCTTCCAGTTGTTCTCCACCTAAGCTAAAGATACTTGAATCTCTCATGCGCCAGGGAAGCTGCTTTGAAATTCTTGATTGCTTATACTCTTTTAAGAGGTTTCAATAATCCATTATTTCTGAGACTCAACAATGTCACAGAACAAGAATTACTGATGTTAATTTTATTCCTGTGAAGACCTACTTCCAAAAAGAACTGATAGCTACTGCATTTTTAGATGTCTTTTTTGAAAGTCTTTCAAACCAGCCTGACCAGCTATCCCAGTCCCTTTCCACTGTAATACAAAGAATTAGCCTGGATCCTCTGGTTTTGACTTTGATTTCCACAGGGCAATTACAATAGAAGCAAGAAGAAACTTGTCTCTGGGTACCATTGGATAGGCATACAATTAACCAGAGAAAAACAGTACGTGACACTGGCAAGAGCAACAGAATGGTCTAGAGTGATGCAGGAAGTACTGCTGTCAGTTTTGCAGTACAACCTTGTCGATCCAATTCTACTGCCATCTTGGTTGTTTTGAAATGTGGTTCTTAAACGTCCCTGCACGAGTCTCCTCATAAAGCCCACCCCATCCTGTTGTGATTGGTTCGGTTCCAGTGGAAATTACTGTGCATGGTAAGACTGGCCAGACACATTTTTTTTTAAATCTACATGCCAGACTTCTCTGATGTTCAACTGATTTAGAGGATGATTTTGAGAATTTGGTGTTAGCACAGCTCAGTCTCAAGAGAAATAGTGCAACTTATAAAGGTTCGAAAGCTCTGGGTGACACCATATTGGCAGAAGGTGACTCATCTTAGCCTCGCCATCGTAATCATTTTTCTCTTTGATACAAAGAATTAATCTGGTTCCTCTGGATTTGACTTTGATTTCTCAGGGATAGATGACCTCTGACTGGATAAAACCAATCATGTGATAAAGGCAGAGCGGCAACCAAACTAATATTAGCAAAAGACATCTAAAATGCCGTACAGTGCAGAGAGAATGCATGTGAAGGACTTGTTGGTTTTGCGATAAAACTTGTTAATTGAATGTTTTTAGCAGTTTTGCAGCCTTGTAGTTGGTTTGAATACTCATGAGAGAAATTTTGTAGAGTTAATTGGTGAAGCCAGCCAGGCCAGCCTCCGTAAAACCCTGGTTGCCCATTAATGCTATGGGCTGCGAGTCCACCTGATACAAACATGAGCAAAATAGGTATAGTTAAGTTTCACTTAACATAAAGGAGTGTTATAATAGAATTTTTAAAGGATAACATAGGCATGTAGCAACTCTGGATGACTGGTAAGAGTTGCAATTTCACAATTCTTGAGTCTTTATTTTGAAACTGTATTTCGCTCCATGGGCCAATGTTGCTGTTACGCATTCTGGTGTGAGACTGTGTCAGTCTGCGCTTTGGTGATTAAGAAATTTACGTGTACAAATGTTAAAATGTATGAATAATCTTTACCTCAAAACTAGCCAACTTGAAAAGAGCTGGTCCTGCTCTTTTGACATTGCCATGCTCCCCTAATTCCAGTAAAGTCCTGCTCTGATCCCAGCTGTAACAAGAAAGAAATCATGTAAATTTATTGGTGACATTGAGACGGCTCTTTGCTATTCAAATGAGGCCTGCCTTATCAGACGCTGAACTGCACCGCGTATTGGCTTGCAGCGGTAACCTCCCCGCAAACAGCTGTGACCCCATGCAGGAAGTCAGACATCCCACTTCCTGTGGCAAGCTGTGCCACTGGCTCTTTTAGCTGTTGATGGCTTTCTAATTGGTGTCCTCTCACCTCTTTACTTTAAGATACTCCTGCCTGACAGGTCTTGGCAGCAGGAGGAGATGTCCTTGAGGGGGGGGGGGGGCAAGAAAAGAAGTCAGATCTGAGAAAATGCCAGAGCACAAGATTTCAAAAATGTCCCTCAAAGTCTTTTTTATGAAGTAAATTCAATGGGGAGTTTTATTGGATATAATGAACAACAGAAAACAATAATTCATGTGAGCTTGAATTGCGACCTGCCTGAAATTGAATCAAGAGAAATTTGTTGGGCCAATAAAACTTTTTCATTGTATCAAACGAGTGCTGTTATTGTGTTGAATGCTGTTACTTTAAGAGACGCCATTTAGTTGGCTGAATTTTGATTTGTATGCGAGGCTGAATTGTTGGGTATGTATTGTGTATTAGACTATATAAAGGAGTATTTAAAAGAACAAACTGTTGATAATATATGTTTATTCCTACTTTAGAATTAAGTCATATTTTCTCTTCATGAATTCTAATTAGACTACTGAGAATTTACACAATGAGTGGTAAAGTAAGTTTCATGATTTGCATTTTTAAAAGGCAGAAAAAAAAGAAAATCTGACAAATGCACAAATAAAGAAAATGTATTTTTTCTACACATGACTAAATTACAGTGGATTTTGTGAGGCAGACTTGAATCTTTTCACTGGTGACTAGGTTTTCTGTTTTTTCAAATCCTTCTGCAAACCAACCTCAAAAAGGTTTTTATATTGATTTAAGCTTTTCTAAAGTATTATTCTGTCACAGCAAAGTGAAAACTGCCCAGCAGGAATCAAGGTCATACCTCAGAAATGTTTTGATAAATCAAAACCAAACTCAGTCAATGGACTGAGACCCCAATTTTTAAGGAACAATTTTGTGGTATTTGACCACTAGGTGCCCTTTCACCATAAGCGAATACTTTGGGAAAGTCAACTTATCCGGTCAACATTACTTGAATGCATGCTATAATCAGATCTGATTGGTTTTAGTTCTTGTATACAAACTAAACTCAAAGTCAGTCACATTACACACAGCTTCATTGATGGATATGCTTCTGGTCACTGTTCTTCTTGGATCAAATCATCAAATGCAGTCTACACTTGTGTTTGCATAACGACATTTGGAAATGTGAAACCTGCAAATATGTCTGATAAATGTCTCCTTGCTTGTGCAGTTTACACATATATGTGTGTGTGTGTGTTTGTGTGTCTTTTATATATGTAGCACAAAAAATACACACAAAGCAAATACCCACAGATATACACATGGGTCACTCTGCTTCATGATTCAGTTGTTGCACCTTTGACTTCAGGTTGAGTTCTGGATCATGCACCCTCCAGCAGTTCTTTGATGATTTTGTTATAGTGGGAGTAATGAGAAACATCCGGAGCTAAATGTCAGTTAGATCAAGGAGCTGGTGGTGGATTTTCGACAGGCCGAGAGGCTACTGACACGTTGTCATCATTCTGTGTGAAGAGGTGGTGGACAGACCAACAAGTACCCGTCTGTGTACGCTGGCAAAAAGTCGGACGTAAAGGAAGGGTAGCAGATACCACAGTCTGTTACAAGAAGGTAAGATACTTTATTCTAACAGGTTATTGCAGTAGCTGAGGGAATTGTTGCTTACATCTCCTCTTTCTGAATCTAAATTGTCTAATTAGAAGCAAGGGTTGCACAGTTTGAGTATAAAAAAATAAATCTAAAAGTTTGCCAAGTCCTCACACACAGACTCAGACCTCTTGGAGCAGAAATGAATTTCAAGGTGATTGTTTGTATCTTGAGGTTCAGTGACTGATCATGAACCTTTCGGCACGTGGACAGAAGCAGCTGGAAACTGAACTACTATCCCACTAGAACCACAGCTGCTTCCTTTTTTGACATCAAACAATTTCTTCCTAAAGTAACTTCTACTTCAATTTTGTTTATGCTTTTTTCCATTTAAGACTCTGTGCTTACCACATGAGAGATTTTGTGCACAGATGCACTGATTCCCCTGTTTTGTTGTCTTCAACCATTACAGCCACATTTTGAGCTTTTTCAACTTTGTTACTTGTTGTAATGTATGAATATAAACAACAAATTTAACCTGATAACCTCAAACTAAAGTAGCTCTGCTCTCAGCCTCTGTCACATCCCTTTCCGGTCCCTGCTGTCCTGATAGGCAGGGTCTGAAGGATCAATGATGACTGGAAACCTACCACAGCCAGCATGAGCTTCTCCTCCATGGTTTTTAATGATGGAGCAAAGTTTTTGTTTACTCTTTTCTGATACGACCACCAGAGCAACAGACCTGCTTTGTATTATCAATGACCACACCTTCTTGCTTTCCATGGAAAATGAATGGGATGAATGGGATCAGTGGGATATGAATGACTCATTGTGTGTAGTAGATTCTGGCCTTAAGATCTGATGCAGATTGCAAATGCTTGTACAGTATGTAAAGAAAACTGAAACAAAACTGGAGCGTCCCCCTGTCTCTCAGTAGCTTGCTCTAATATGGGATAAATCTTGTGCCACTAGGAAGTGAATTTGAATTCTTTATATCTAAATGTGAATCATTCAATTTGAATATGAATTAATCGGTTTGAATAATTGCTTTTAAAATCTGAATCTGAATGGACTTAATTGAAATTGAATCTATTAGTTTAAATGTGTATGATGATAAAATCAAAATTATGGATCATTTTATTGAAAAATTTAGCTCTCTAATTCATTCTCTATTTTCAGTTTTACTTCTCTCTATTCATATTCAATTTTTCAGTTTTGATTTTTTGTGCCACGTCAGGTAAAACTAGTCGAACAGTCGCAGACTGGAAGAAGACGATTTTAGAACAGTGATTACCTGGCCTGAACACCTGCAGGAGTGATGTCCAGTGATCAGCGGCTCAACGCTCAGGTTTGTGTAAAAAGAAAAAAAAAAAAAAAGAAGGAAGGAAGCGAGAAAGAAAATCAATCGTAATATGTATTACAGGAAGCGTCATGTTTGCATACAAAATGATGTTCGCCAGGGCAGCTTCGTGTGTCGCCTTTTGGGGCTCTCAGGAAACAATGTGCAGAAACAGTCTGTGGACTGTAGCAGCAGCAGCTAATGATCAGTCAGTGTTTCATCCCGTACAAATAATTATTGAAAATACAACGTGGTTGTTTCTTTGACAGAGAGACAATTCAGAGGTTGTCAGGTCAGCAAGACACCTCTTAAATTGTATGTATGTATGTTTTTTTTTATAACATATATAAATACAGCATTCTCTTAGAAAAGAAGAGTGGAACTCTAATAAACAATTATTGATTGATTGTTAATGATCTTCCCTTCAATTGATAATTAATGAGGAGGAGGACTTGAACGGATTTTGGCGTTTTGGCACTGGAGACCAGCCAGTATGCCAGCTGGCCAGTACACCATGGGCACGACGTATTGAGAAAAGTGAGAATGAATCAGAGAGCTGAAATTTTCAATAAAATGAAGTACAGTTTTGATTTTATCATCATACACATTCAAACCAGTAGATTCAACTTCAAATTTCAAATGCAGATTCAGATTTTAAAAGCAGTTATTCAAACCGATTAATTCAGGTTCAGATCGAATGATTAAATTCAGATATAAAGAATTCAAATTCACTTCCTAGTGGCATAAGGTTTATCCCATACTTTAGCCTTATTTATACTTTGATGCATTCTGTCGCTGTTTTCCACTCTGTAAGGTCCTCTACTGTAAGGTTTCCATCTTATCTTTTTATTGACAATACACAATATTTAAACTAGCGATGAATCCAATCCTATAAGCAAAGATATCACTGCAAGTTAAGCGAAGTCCCGAGTTTGCAACATACAGTGTTCTTGATATCCATGGTTTTCATATTAAGTGCACTTGCTGTGCTTTCAAACTTTATCTCATGGTGCACAGAGGGAAGGAGCACTATCTATATTGTTAAAGCCAAAGCCAGCGGGCATCAAACATGGAAATGTCAGAGTTGGGCTAAATTCAAATGATAAATTATTCATATGGCTCCAGTAAATGCTGTGCACCAGGTCACAAGCGGGCCTCATGAGCTAAGGAGAATTTGACAAGGAGCATCACACAAGTAGTCCTCAAATCCCTGTTAGGAAGGAGGGATGGGGAGGTGGGGGGTCATCACTGAAGCAGCTGTTCAAGCAAGCAGGAGAAGTGACCTGCTCAGTAAACCATAAACAAGTGTGAAGAATATGCAAAAAAAGAAAAAGATTTTTTTTCACTGTACTTAGATTTGGCAAGGGAGCATGCTCACCTTGGGAGGTGTTGAAGTGAGACAAGAGAGACATGCCAGGTCGAACGCAGTGATGTCACTGTAGATTTAAGATTGTTTGATCATGTTGATGGACCAACTGCAACATGGTGACAGGAGTCTTTTACCCCCGACCAATCAGATGACAAGAAAACAATCTTTTAGTCAAGTGAAACGCGACAATTTGCTCTAGAAGAGAACATCAATTTTCGTTCTTTATTCTCAGTTTACATAGGAAAACCTTTGACAGACAACATGTGCTTGACACAACATTGCATCTACTGAGGATTAACTTCAGATGAATATGATAACCTAGAAAAGTGGGGGATTCTCTGAGGGGAAAACCAGTGAGTTGCATCATTATCTCTCTTTTCCGGCACAGTTCAAAATAGCTAGAGAGAGCAGTGACACGTTTGGACTGGATTGGATTAACTGTTTAACAGCTGGATGCTTAACACAACTTTACCTATGTAAATATGTATCAATAATTAATATTCATTTTCTACACGCATATTTCATTCACGCACTGATCTAGCACACACCTGATCAGTGCTACCATAGTCTAAAGAGAAAAGTTTCATTGAGCCAATTACTCCCTTAAGACAAAAACAACCTCATTTTACCCTAACATTTTCTTTCAAAAACATAGATTGTTATATTTCTACTGCATCTCTTTGGCATTGACAAGAAAGCATACTGACCTTCATTTAGACAAAAGAATGACAATACCAGAGGGAGATAAGACAGAGGGTGGGGAGGGGAGTGGGGAAAGAAAAAAGGAAAATCAATAGCTCATTTTCAGCTTTTTTGTATAGGGATTCTGATGTTTGCTGAGATAAAGGGCGACTAGCCTCTGAGATCTCTTGCACCCTCTTGGCTTGAACAACCATGAAATTGCTATTGTGTCCGCAGCAATTTAAAAGTGAGAAATCAGACTTTGCCCTATAGCCTTCAATGTGCCTCATGGAAATAAGGGGTTGGTGTGCATTTATGTGTATTGTCTGGATTCCCCTGCAAGAATAATATATACAGTGCTTCGTCTTCATTTTTCTCACATTTACAAAGAAAATCAATTATCCTCATCCCTGTTAATCAGTAAAATGCAAAACACATTGCAGAAATTCTAAATATATAAATATATATATATATATACATATATATACACACACATATATATGTACAGATATATAAAGTTATTTTTGCAAAGTAGTAAGAGGCAAAAATTAATTCACTTGAATAAGAAAATAGAAACCCTTTTTTTTGTCTCAACTCAATCATAATTGTGTGATTTCATTAAGTTAACCATAAAAAAAACACAAAAGAAATCAATGAATAATTTGGCACTGAGTGGATTTTTTTCTAAACTAACTGTTGTCTGTTATGGATTGTACATCTAAATGTTTAGGTTTATTATGTCCATTCAAAATATCTGAGATTCTGTAATGGCATGATAGTCTTCTTCTGTTAAATCAATATGGTTTATTGTGTAAGTTCTCCTTTGTTCTTGTGTTTCTTGTCCCACGTTTTGGTTACTTAATGCCAAGTTCACACTGTGCGATCTTTACAGTCTTATAAAATTAATTCCAGTCACATTGCAGTAGATAGTAGTTGATTTAGTTCATGGTACGACAGGTGAGTTAGCATCCTCATGATGGTGTTGGTGTGCTTTGAAAAGACAATAGATCTAATGGATCAAAGGAAGTTTCTTCCTTCTTTCTTTGAGTTGCACATTTTCCTTTCTCCATTGTATCTGGCGCTGCTGTTGCTAGGCTACTGTGTTGTGTAGACACTGATATTTACGTTATTTCACGGTGCGTTCCTATTGGTTGTTTAGCTGGCAGAGATCATAGAGACAGCGACAGGCCATCACACCCAGAGGCGATTCCTCCAAATTTCTGACACTGCCGATATCTGTCTCAGCCGTCTTTGGTCACAAAATGATTCTTTCATCTTTGCTCCTGACTCTTTGTGAGGTCAACCACCACTACAATGGCTGATTTTGATTGTCCATCTTTCGTTTGAGACGGCTGAAATTGTGCGGCATGAACCCGGCATTACTCAGAAGTTTATTTGAGTTCTCTTTGGCTCCATCACCCCTGAGTGCACCTGTGTCTCATCAGCTTCTGTCTTGTCTTTCCCTTCGTCCTTGCTGGTCTGTCCTTTTGTCAACCAGTTTGTGTGTGTGTGTGTGTGTGTTCAATCCTGTCTCGCATCTTGTTTCTCGTTCTAAGCCCTGCTCTCCATTTTGGATTTGTGCTGGTTTAGGTTCTGGTTTTCTTACCTCCTGTTTTTGATTTTGTTTTGGTAGATCTGTTTAGTTTCAGCTCTGTATTCCCCACTTTTGCAAGGTTTTTTGTTTATAAAGGACTTTGGTTTGCAACTCTTCCTGATTAGCTATATTTGGGCCCATGCCCTAAAACCTAACGGTGTCAGAGAATAAAAGTGTTAATTCTGTGTCTGTATCTGCTGCACCAAAGAAGAATCAGAGAACAGTATTACATGTCAATTCAAAGTTTATTGATATCATGCGGAATATTTACTCGGCCAAAGGCTCATTCATCATAGCACAGGCTAGCATACCAGAAGGAGCAAAGAATGGAAGCTTTCTTAAGGATGTTGATGAAGATTCTCAGTCATCCAGGTCATATTTATCCAAAAGGTTGAAGCAAGGCAACTGGACTTCTTGAAGAGGTTTCGCTGCTCATCCAAGCAGCTTCCTCAGTTCTAACTGTTTGGTGGGGAACCAGGTCTATATGTGGTGGACGACCTCAGTGTTGGTGAGTCTAACGACTGGCTAACGACTATGAGACTACTGGGGGGCTGTGGTGGTGAGACAGTTAGACAGCCCTTTGTTCTTGCTAAGCACCTGTGAGTTGGAGTGAAACTTCCTGGGAATGAATGGGAGCACTGCATTGTAAGTGGCCAAAAGATGATGTCTAAGACCCCCACCTCTGTTAAGAGAAGGTTTTTCCAGCTTAACATAGATGGCTTCCTTGACTCCTCTTTCAAACCACCTGTCTTCTCTGTCCAAAATGTGGACATTATTGTCCTCAAAAGAGTGTCCCTTCTCCTTGAGATGGAGATGGACTGCAGAGTCTTGTCCTGTGGAGGTGGCTCTCCTGTGTTGAGTCATTCTTCTGTGGTGAGGTTGGTTTCTCCAATGTACAGGTCGGAGCTTCCTCTCTGCACTGGACTGCATATATGATGTTACTGTCTTTTGTCCGTGGGGGTTATGTCCTTCGGGTGAACCAGTTTCTGTCTTAATGTTGTCATGGGTTTGAAATGGACTGGGATGTGGTGGTTGTTAAGGTTTTTATACACGAAAAGCAGGCTATACTTCTGGTAGGTGTACAATTCCACAGGAAGCTTATCTGACTTCACCAGAGGTTGGGGGAAGACACCCCAGCATGTCAAGATTTGAGTTCTCAGTTCCTGTTTCATTGCTTTACTTAAACAAAGAAAAACCAGAGACCAGCATCTTAGCAAACAGAATTTGGAAACAAAACAGGAAGGACTTTGTTTTAAAAGTTATTGCTCAGCACATTCAGGAAGAATATCACAAAATATTTAAGCGTTTTGTTCAAATATTAACAATTTCCACTCAAAACATGATAAATTTGTGTTTTTCAAACCAACCCGTGTGCAGAGATGCACGTTTGTAAAAGATTTTCTGTATCCCAGTTTTATATAGAGATATGTATATGAAACAAAAATGCAAGGATGTAATCATGAAACGGTTAAATAACCTTGACCAATGATGTAAATATTTCAATGTCGCTGTCTCAACTGAAAGACAACCTAAATGCAGTGTAAAAACAGTAAACCAAAAGGAAGCCTTGGGTCAATGAGAGAGAGAGGGAGAGAGAGAGAGAGAGAGAGAGAGAGAGAGAGAGAGAGAGAGAGAGAGAGAGAGAGAGAGAGAGAGAGAGAGAGAGTGAGTAATCCTGAAGCATTTGGCACAGATCCCTTCGTGGCTGACAGTCAGCTTTGGTAAGACACCTCTGCCCAACAACTTGGTTGCCATGAATCTACTGTATGTAACCGTTTACAGTAAGATCCCGAAGTGTTTGTACAATGACAAAAGTTTTTATGATCTTGTTTTTTCTACACAATGACAGTGGATTTCAAATAAAACATGACATTTAGGACTTACCTAATTGAGAGTTACATCTCACCATCAACATAACACCTGACGGCTAGAGTGGCTGCCCATTTACTATTTAGTAATTGTAACAAAGTACTTTTGCAAAAAAAAACAAAAAACACAGTGCGCTGGATGTTGTTCTTTCTGAACTGAATGTGTTTTTTCTTGATTTTATCGGCTGGAGATGCTATGTTGCTCTGGTATGATGTTGCATTGGTATGATACTGTGCTGTTAGCAGCTACAGTCATGTTTGTTTCTTTGTTTTATCGTGTTTTATCAATGAGAGAGAGAAGGTGTGTAGTTTGTGTGTGTTGGGGGGTAGTGGATAGCTGGGTGGGGATGACTGTTTTTATTTTGGTTTTACATTGTAAAGCACTTTGTGCTGTATTTTCTTGTACAATAAGTGCTATATAAATAAAGTTTGATTTGGTTAGATTTGATTTGATGTGGCCACCACACCTGGCAGTGGAAGCGTACTGTGCTGCATCAAACTGAGACATGCCACTTGTGGCTTTTGTGAATATAGATCCCCCTGATGCAGTCTGGACCATTGATCTGAACACCAGGTTTCTATATATCCATTCAAAAAGGCATCCGGTCAAGACAGAAACTTGTTAATACTGTTTTCTCAGTAGTATAACATGGTTCTATAGGGCTCCAGGTTAGGTCTTGGTTGAATTTTGTATGTCTCCGATGTGTGAATAGTTGGAGCACCTCCATAGATCCCTTTGAATAATGCAGTTTGGGCCAAGGTTTCTAGTGTCATAGTTGAGCTTGCTGAAAATAACATTAACAACATCTGTCTGGATTAGTCTAAGTCAAGACATCAAAGTTTTTGAAGGACCAAAACACAGTAGTAATCTCGTAAGTGGCAGTAATTTTTAGTTTGACAAAATCCACTAAAATCCACTCCTTTTTTTTATATCTATTTCCTTTGTGCATGACCACAGTAAATACAAGTGGATGAAAACAAAAAAATACCTACATTTATAATATAATAACTTCGGCCCAGACAACAATACAGCAAGCTGCAGATGTGCATTTTTATTGTAGAGAGAGGGAATATCCCTTTTTTTCCATCCTCCTACCTTGCTGTCAATCGATTCATGCCAGAACGTGTTCTGGAAGCATGTGCAACCATACACAGCATGCTACACACTGAATGTCAAGCTATCTGATTAGCACTTTGAACAATTGTTCCTCAGCCAAGACTCTCATTTGCAAAGCAGCCTTATATGCATGCTTTCTCCCCTCCTCTATTATTTTTAATTCTTTCACAAAAAAATTCTAAATCTCATGTCTTCCTACAATAAATGTATACATCCACCACGTAATATCTCCAAGGCTATAATTCTCTTGTACCATAAAATGAGTCATTTGTCTCCTCTATGGTTTTTTTTCTCTCTTTCTCAGTCAGAGCAAACTGCAAGAACATTGCCTCTAAGATTAAAACCTGATGGAGGGTGTCTGAGCAATGTATGTGTGATGACTAGTGTGTGCTGTGTATATGCTTGTGTGAAAGAAAGACAGAGCAAGGGGAGAGGGATGGATTAAACCTCCGCCTCAGGGGTATCTTCCTGATGTCAGTGGTGCCTGAGAGAAGGGGCCAGAGTGCTGACAGGACAGTCTCACTCTTGCATGATATGGACATAAAAATACAACACACAAGCACAGAGGAGGCAGATTCTTCTTTTGAATTATTTATGAAATGCTGCCATTATCTGTTCTTTTACACACTGAATCGACTGAGTGCCTGGAAAAGAGCTGAGTGTGTGCCCACCCCACTCAGGTCCGTGTCCACGTATGCGTTCGTCGGTAGAAGCATCGTATTAAAGTCACAAGTAAACACAACTCAGGAATACCTTTACAGATGTGGAGAAGAACAAAAAAAACAAGAAAAAATGTTTCAAGTGGAGTAAAAGAAAAAGAATTCAACAACCTAACAAACAAAAAAGTTTGAATTTTGAAAATGTGAAAACCTGCTCCGAACTTTTTTATTGAATTTCCTTTCAGTGATTAATAAAGTAATCTTTAATTGACTGAATTTCAACTTTCTGTCACCATTTTCATGAACAAGGCCAAATTACACATTGTGACTGTTACTACTGTTCTGCACTGTTTTATATTTGTGATATCAACACCTTGACCCTTTTGCTACATTAACCAGAGGTAAGTGAAGGCATTAAAAAAGAAAATCCCCGCTAGTACCACAGTGGCCCATGATGAAGGAAAAAATTTGATTTGCAGTAAATTCAGACAAATTTATTTACATGTTGCATCTTATTAGCTACCTAGCCAAAGTGACTGCTTAGTGGTTAATAGGAAAGTATTTAGGCACTCCCACGAAGAAACACATATCAGTTTTTACACTACATGAATATTCATCATGTGGTTGATGCTAGCAACCTTTAAACTATAGCCTAGAAATCTAGACATACCACTGGAAAATTTCCCTTTGCTCAGCATGTCTGTCTAGCTACCCTCCATCGAAGCTTACTAATGATGCCCAAAAGTCTTGGGGAACCAATTAGATCAGTCTGTCTTTGTAGAGATTCTCTGGGATTAACGTGATTACGACGGAGCTGAGACATTGTAGTCTGGATGGTAAACAAATAAGATGGCAAGAGAGGAATCGTCAACAATTAAAGACCTGGACTTCCATAACAATCTCTTTGTAATCAAGGCAGATGAGGTCCATCTCATTAGAAATGGTAGGAGACATCTGGTAAACTTGCTCTAACAACAAAATAAGCAATTCAAGAAGTAATCTGACCATGATTATGTATATCCGTCTAACGTTATCTGTGGCCAGCTAGGGTGAGATAAGGGTTATGTTTTTCGCACATACTGAGTGTTTGAGTACACCAGTTATTCTCAAATTCTGCTTAGAAAAACTTCATTGGATTAAATTTGCTTTGAAAACATCACCTTGTTTGTTGTTCTGACTGTTTATCATGCAAACGACGTGTGTGCATAGGTAGTCTTAAAAGCAACCCTTAGCTCCGCCCAAGTGGATGGAGAAGCCCTATGGCCAAGCGGCAACCATCCCACTTCAGGGTTTGAAGCCCAACCAGGAAACAAATTGTTTTGCAGTTCCTCACAGTGAGGCAGAGGCTGAGCCTCACCTTAGATTGTGCAATCTCTCACAAACTGTGCTCTGCCATCAATGAGAACATGTTCGTGTCTCTATCAGTATGTCACCAATCAAATGTTTCAAACACTTACTGATATATATTAATATATGCCCACTTTTTTCCATAGTTTAGCTGAAGTATATAATATATGTGTGTAATCTGTTTCATCTACTCTTAAAATGGCAGTGAAAAGGCACTAGGTGAGGCTGCAGTTCTCCTGCCTCGCCTCACCTCATAGTAGGGGGCAGTAGTGAGCACAGAGGTTCCACTCTGCAGCTGCAGAGCAGGTGTTAATGATCAGTGAGAATGATATAATTTTAAAACTGAATGAAGACACGGAAGACATCTACAAAAATGTAATGGATAATTTTGACCAGAAGGATTAGTGTGGACTTTATTTGGTAAGGGGTAGGGGTAAGAGCATAATAATAATATGGTTTTGAATGGACTGGTATGACAACTGGTATATAGTTGTGTGTTTAACCCCCCCACCCTGTGCCCTGTGACAACAAAATCTTTTTTTGTTTTATGCATATGAGATAGGAAACATAACCTGTTAACTGCCGCCAATCAAATAGTGAATAATCGACTTTGTTGGGTTCATATATTTGTAAATCTGATTCTGATGGAGTCAGTGCTTCACCTGCCATTAACCTCTCCACACGTAACTGATACAGATCCAAGTCTGTTTAGCAAGCTATCTTAAAGAAGCTGGATTTGACATGTCTCCTTGTCTCCTCCTTTCTTTGTTATTCTGTCTGTAGCCCTTTGTATTTAATTAGGTCTGTATTGGCTGAAAGAAGCAGTGCCCCAGCAGAGGATAATTACTGCACAACCAATGAGCTGTTGCTACATGAAGGAGCATTATATCAGACCTGAAAGATTAACAGCACTATTAAATATGTTGTAGCATTTGGATGTTTCCGTCCAAAGGCAAAACTTTAGTTTTACTGTGGTGTACTATAAACTGACTTAGCCACTGATTCTTTAAAAAAGGCTATTTCAGTGAGAAGTAACTTGTAAAATATTGACTGCATGACATTTATAGAATCATAATCTCATACATTGAGCTGTGATTCCTTTATCTGCTTTCAGACATGAGAAATGTAAATAGTAATAGCTTCATCCATTTGTTCATGGATTCACAAAAGTATCTGTATCAATAAAGTTGTAATAAGAACAACGACAATAAAAACAAAATATTTATTAAATCTAGTATTGCAAATATGATCAGATCGGAACAAGGTTTTTAGCAGGAATTTGAAAATTTATATTTCTCCTACAGGCTGATTTAGAAATAATTGTAATCCTCTAAAAAGAGAAACCTCATTTGAAGGCATGTCACTTGTGCCTTTGAGGTAAGTAACAGTCCCAGTGACTGCTTAAGAAAATACAATATTGACAACAGCACTATAGGGAAAAGGATGACAAGCAACTTGTAGATGTAAGCAGCATTCAAAGCAGTGTGATCTGGACTGAATCCAGCAAAGAAACAAATGTCCTGCTCAGTTTCTGTTATTTAACATCATATCTCATAACTTCTTTCTTTTTTTAAACTCAATTTAACTTCTTTGTCCCTTTTCATTCATTATTCCAGCCTAATACACACTTATGCACAAACAAAAATATTTATCAGATTGATAGTTGAATAGATATTTTCAGTTGGGCCTAATTAAGCATAATTAATGATATAGTCTAGATGATTCATCTTTGAAACAAATAAATGTAAAACAAGTCTACAACTATGCTAGGCCATATTTGCATATATAGTATAAACGCTATAATTGGCACATTGGTGCTTTGAATTAACTAATAAAACTGACCACAGCAGTCATCAGTCATCAGTTTCATAATGTGCAAAAGGGGGTTATGTATAACAAAGTGAAAGGGTAAGTCATCAATCTCATTTCCTTTTTAGCCCAAAATTAGCATGAAAATATTTTTCAGTAAGTATTGCTATGCCTGCTACAAGATAATGAAATAATTTTCCTTTGCAAGTTGCAGTGTGATTAAAAACTGTGTCTTGAAAGCTACTCACGTACACAGACCTTGAGTTACACGCTCTGCAGGTATTGTTTCCTTATCAATAAATCCTAGACTGCTGGGATGCCTGATTATTTCCTCAAGCTGATCCCACAAGTGTTAAATGGGTTTGAGGTCAGGATTGCTGACAGGCCATTCCATCCTCCTCATTCCCAAATTCTGGAAGGAGTCTCTGATAAACCCAGCTACGTGGGGTCAGCCATTTGGCCTCAGAATTTGGAGATATGGGATTGCCATTGGTTGCAGAACTTCATCTTTACATCACTCTGCACTAACATTGCCTCCAAAGACGAAGAGCCTCATTTTCCAGTGAGAAAGTTTTCGGGCCTATGGATGGGAACCGACTGGAATCGAAAACAGGTTCTCAAGAAGAACCGGTTTTCGATTCCAATCGGTTCCCAGTGTTTCAGTTACTTGGAATGGTTTGCCAATTTTGAAAACGATTCCCTTATAAATGCCAGTGGCCATGAATGACATCACCCTGTCTGGTTCATAACATACACAAGCCCAAGCCATGCAACGTGCATAGTGAGTCCAATGCAACCAGCAGTCAATAGTAAACATGGCGCCCAAGTGGCACAAATGCTTGAAATTCTGGTTACACTTCACTAAAAACGACGACAACATGGCAATTTGCAATACTTGCAAAGTGGATATTTCATCAAAGGGAGGAAATACTACCTACATGCAGAAACATTTGCGCACACAGCATGCAGTAACTATTAATGAATGTTGCATTTTTGATCCTCTCTAGACTAACATTAGTGATTTATTGGATTTGACTTTATTGTATTTGTCACTGGCAGATGTAGTTTTATTTTTGAGTGCTCAGCTCATATTTCCTTTTAAAAAGGAAAATTTTAATTTCCATTAGAAATATGTTGGACATCCTTGTGGAATTGCCACAGAATAATTTATGTCGTATTTTGTCAATTTCTACAGAAGAATATTTATTTTATCCTTATTAAAATTCTATATTGGTGATGCTAATTGACCTGTTTGTTGTCCTTTTTTCCAAATGAGAATCGACAAGGAAATCAATTAAAAAACCTAATCATTAAGCAGAATCAAGAATGGAATTGGAATTGTAAAAATCTTATCAATTCCCTTTCGTAGTCAGGCCTCACACCATTAAACTACTGCCACCAAAAGATGTTACTGTAGCGCAGCAGTCATCAAAGTGTTCTCCATGTCTTCAACACACTTTAACCCAAGGATCCAAGTTGCCGTGGTCAGAATCTGCACTCATCACTGAACATGGCGTTCCTCCACATGTTCAGGCTCCAGTTCCAGTTATTGTTGACACCAGTGCAGATGTGCCAGGTAGTGAAGTTCAGTCATGGCATGTCTCCTGGCTGTGACACTGGAGACTGGTTATAGGCAGTCTGTTGTGGATTGTCTGGGCAGATCTGCAGAAGACATCCTACCGTCCTTAAGTGCAGTTCAGGCACCTGCTATCATCACCTGGGGTACCAGAGGTTCCAAAAAAGAGTCAACAACAACAACAGCGAGAAAAAAAAAAAGGCATTTGGCATGGGCAGAGAAGATTTGGCAAATGGGTGCAACCCACATACTCAGCTCTGCTGCGCATCACACACCTGTTCCTGACTAAAGTAGCACCATTTAAAAGGAAAATAGGCTTTCTAACGGTATAAGATTTGTTGCCAAGAAGCAGTGTTGCAACAAAGAAATATTCTACCAAACACAAATGTCATTACTTTTTGTGTGTGTGTGTGTGTATGTGTGTGGGTGCGTGCATGCACAGCAGAGCCAACAGGGAACTGCCAGCCACTTTGCAAACTGGTAAAATTGATCTGATGCGTCTCCTTTTTATCTGCAGATTGTTGCTGTCAGTTTCAGAGACAGACGTCTTCACTTCAGCTTGGTAAACATGTGTTAATAAAAGATAAAGTAAACTGTAACAGTTCTTGCAGCCTGGAGCACAGCAGACTTGGTTAAAATCTGCTTTTGCTGCTGCTATATTTTGCTTACATGACCCAGGAGCTGTAGTCGATAAATAACCGCGACTGCATCAGAGTCATTTAACATTTGAAAGAAAACAGATTGGAATAGTAAATGCCAATCAAATGATAGCCTAGCATCAGTCAGCAATCAAAATGCTTGTGGCAGTAAGAGATCCGCGGTTTGAGTGGACTTCAGAAAATCCAAAGGCTGATTCTCAAGACGTCAAATGTTTTTTTTTGTTGTTGTTGTTTGTTTGCTTTTTGTTGATTTAGCGACACGCTATAGTCCACATAGCCACCAATATGCTCAATGTACAGAATAAAGGCACCACCTCTCTGAATCCTATGTTTCTTTATATAACTTGACATGAACAACATAACGTCTTTACATTGCCAGTATTTACTTAACAAAAATGTTTAAATAAATTTAAAAATGTGAAAGATTTTGGCAGGTAAACTGCAGCGGGCTGCTGTTAGCTACCTGCCTGTGATGAAGTGATAATCAGCAGGTGTGCAGTCCACTTTGCTGGTTTGGAGTATTCAGACAAGTATAAACACAATGCCATGAGGGGAAGATAAAAGCAATGAATGAATGAAGATTTTTTTTTTCATGATCCAAAGCACATGATCCAAAGCACACCAGAAAATCGACATCACAATGGCTGAAAAATAAGAGAATCAAGGTTTGGATACAGTCTGTAATTGGCTTTCATAGGAATAAGATCAGTGCATTTAATCTTATTTTGTGGATGCAAATTTAATAAAGCATACAACCTAATATAATGTAGGGCATATCAACAATTTTGAAACCTAATCATGCACCAGGCTGTGTAGAGCTGATTAGGGACCATTGTTTGGTTTTTTTGGTCATCAGCTGATTTTGGTTTCATTAAGGGTAGACTTTCTGGAAAAATCAAAGTGGCTACAGTCCAGAAACCAAATAAAATATTGTACGGTCAAGCCATGTTGTGCAATGTTAGGCACAAGCTTCCTAACCTCTTTTCTCTCTTAAAAGAAAAAAAAATCACATTCAAAGAGATTCAAGTACGTGTTCAGATGTTTTAGTACATGTGTCCAAAACATGACAGCCCATCAAGCCCATGGCCTCATGTTCCCTTACCTTAAAGTGGACATTGCATTCTTTTCCATGTTTCTGGCCTCATCTTAAGTTGCAGCGATTAATTCGTACCTTAGACATCATAAACAAAAAAACAAAACAGATGTACGAAAAGTTGTTTTATGCAGAATAAACAATCATCCAAGCCTTGCAATGTCTGTGGTGTGAGACGTTACTGACTGCTGAGATTCTACTGTGGACTAAAGGGACAATGTGCATTTCTGCGAAGTCTGACTTTTGGTTTTGCGTCATCATATCACCTGCCCAGTAAACAGTGATGCAGCCTGTAAAATGTTAACATATATGTAGATATTGTGTTAATTGTCAAAGTGAAAGCACAAGAATTTATCAGTTTCTGAGCAATATTGAGAAAGCTGCATCCAAAAACTATTGTATTTACTTGTATAACACCATTACTGTTTCAGAGTTTCAGAATTGCAATATATTACACAAGTGTTGCACTTTTAAGTCACTTAAAAATACAAGATGCCTAATCAGAATTCTGCTTTTTCTTTGCAATTTAGTCCTAAAATGTCGTTCACTGCAGGTCATTATAAATCTTGTGAAGGGTGGTGAGGTATATATACAGTATTATGATTATATAGTTTAACAACTTGATACAATGGACACAATAAAGGTCGATGATGCAATAATAACCAACTTCAGAAGCACAGATTCATAATATATGAAGGAGCAGGAGCTCAACATAATGTCATACTATAACAGCCTTGTGACATGACAAGAAAAACAGCTGTTTTTCTTTTTCTTTCTATTATTTTATTCTCTTTAAAATCAAGTTCACAGTACAAACCTAGCATGCACTGGGCATACATAGTTTATGCTTCATCACAAATCAAAAGGCTCTCTTGGATAATTAGACTTCAATGAATATGGATCAGTCATTTCAGTCCAATTTCATGAAAAATTAACATGTAGGCTACAACTGCTAATAAATAAAAATCAAACTCTTTAAATTAATAAAACTGAGGTCAAACTGATGAATCTTACTATTTGCTGAAATATGCCTAAAACACTAGAGACCAAACAAAAGCTGGTAATACTTAGTTACTAATGGCTCTGTTTTTTGTTTTTGTTGTTGTTTTGTTTTTTTTAAGAATGAAATTAATAAAATAAAATAAAAGTGCCTCTCACAAGAAGTACATATCAGTCATTTCAGTACAGCTTCCCAAAAAATACAAGCTCACTCATCGTAAAATAGAAAAATAAAGATAGAAACGTGTTACTGACAGATGTACAACAGAAGCAGCACAGAGCCAAAGACGGCTGGTGAATCAAATAGAACAAGAACACTTATGAGACACTTACGGCCCAGACCCACAATCACTTATAATCCTATATTGGGCCTATTTTACTACCCTCTTGACTGAAATATGTGCTGAAGTGCATCAAGAGAAGGCTCTGAAAGAGTTCACCACCAAGATGGTTCCACTATATTTTTGAGTAAGCACAAAGCTCCTGAGGCTGAAAAGTCTTTCTACAGGTGCACTGGAAGGTTTGAATTCCTTTATTTGTTTGTTTTCTTGCTGTTTTCTTTTTTTAATTTTGGAAACTGGTGCAAGCCTTCCATCGTACATGCAGAAGTTAAGTAAGAAGTTATCTCATTTCCCACTGACATGGGAGTGTCAGCTGTGGCATTGGGTGGCTCATTAAAGGAAAAAAAGCTGTCATCGTTGGGGGCGACAGCAGCAGGACTGCAGGCACTTCTGTTGCTAGAGGGGACTTGATGCGGCCTCCTGTTGCTGCTTCTTTAACCCATCCCAGCCCGAACGTGGACAGTGAGACACAGCCTGTAGTGCTGGCGTTGAGCCAATCGCTGCAGCAAACGTGCAACTTCAGGCAGTCCAGTGGTCGTTTACAATGGGCCATTTTCACTGCCAAGGTTTTGGACATGAAAATGCCTGATGGTTGAAATGCTCCGCCTCCCTCCAAAATAAATAAGTTAAATTAAATTGAAGAAACAACAACATCCTCCAGTATGTCCAGCATGATGGTGAAAGGCTTAATATTCCCTCACAGGATGAGTATCACTGGGTTTCACCGTGTTACTGTGGGGAAGATCAACTTCCTACCACTGACCTCCTTCAGGTACTCTGATGCAACAGTGGAGCAGCCAGCATTTATCTACAGCTGCTGCACTACGATACACAGTCCTTGATTGTGGATTAGATGCCAGCCATTTATCAATGTCATTGTGGCCAATTAGATGAAGAGTATGGGCAGGACATCTATGGTGGGGAGGCAGGACAAACAGCCCATGCTGAGCATCATCATCACTGGTGGTAAACAGACTGTGAATGTCGGTAAAGTCCACCTTCACCATTGCCCTTCACTTCCCCCTCCTCATCCTCCTTCCTCTTCTTCTTCCTCAGACTCCACTTGCTGCAGCTCACACTACTTGAAAACCTTCACAAAGTTACTCCCATTGACCGTCACACCTGGAGTGACTTTATCATCATTCAGTCCATCTTAAGAAGAAAGATATCTTCTAGCTCTGCTGCAGTTGCATCACATATGTGCCACCACCCGAAACCTTTATGAGCCTCAGCAGCTTTCTTTCGTTTCGAGTGCCTCTATCAGTCCGGTGTACACTCCATATGTCTGCTGTTGTTGATGCATGTTGACTGTGTTCTTCAGCTTCTTTTCTATGGAAGCATATGCCTTATCCAACTGTTTTAGCAAATGTTTTTTTCTGTCTGGCAGCTGGAAAACATGCTGGAAAATGAAGAAAATAACGAGATACCAAACTCATGCGAAAAATTATTTGTAAGAAGTACCATTTGTCTGCTACTTTCCCCTATTTCTTTTATATGTACATATTTTTTAAAGTTCCATTTATAATTGATCAAATTAATATATTTCTATTCATATCTTTAATAGTTTGCCTTTTCAATATCATGTCTCACACTTCAAGCACTTTACAAAACTTTTACTTTGTGTTTTATATGTCGTTTTATGAGTGAATTATAATCTCTTTATGTCCTGATTAATGACGTGGTCTGTATGTGTTTTACTCTAAACACTAATGTGTTTAGTTCTTTTAATCGAGCAAGAATACAATGGCAATAAAGTTTACTTATTTTATCTTATCTTCTATGGAAATGTTTGCTTATGCGGTGCCTGGGGAGCAGGCAGGCACACACACACCCCACATGATTGTCTTCATGTCTAGCAACAGCAGCTAAATTCCACCAATCAGAAGACACTTGAGACCCTTCAGACATTGGATCAACAGAAAACACTTAATATGACACCATGGAACTTACAGGAAGTAGTCTTACCATGGATGGGTTTTTTTGTCATGATGTTTGGAGGTATAATGGATGCAAAGCTAAAATAGAAGCACTGTAAATGTGACAAACAAGGCTGGAAATGGCCACCTGATGTCCACTTTAAGAAAGGTCACAGAGACAGTGAGTCAACAAATCTGAAAGCATTAAAGAAAACCAATAAGAACAGTAAGACAAGTACAAGGACATGATCATCTGGTTGTTTTTTTTTAAGCCACGCTCAGCCATGTGTGAAATATTATGATGATATATGCCCAGATCAGTTTCAGAGAAAGTGCTTTTAGTCACACCCTGCAACGTAACCTCTGTGTTCACATGAGCCGGAAATTTGCTACTTTCTCTTTTTTTTCTTGTTTTTTTCCTCGCACACGTGCTCATGCACATATTGAGACAAACACAGTGGAGTCTGTAAGAAGATTACAATGGCTCATTTTCAGCCTTAAATCAAGGGAAGATTACTGGAGTCCCATAGCAAATTAGCTTTAATGAATGGTTCATTATCAGCATGAAACATTGTGGTCCAGGGATGTGATCATTCTGGTCGCTCTTAGTTGTAATCAGCAAGATGAGCCCGGATAACATTCCTCAACAGAATGACAAGGAGCATGATCCATGATACAAATTTCATTTTTATCCTGTATTTTCTTACTTTAAACAGCAAAACATGATTTTGAAATAAATATTTCTTTTTTTTTTTCTTTTTATTTTAACCCTGCTATGGCTATCAACTGTTGTCATCCACGTTTCCCATCTTTCCCAAGTGTTTATTTTCAAAGCACAGATGCTGCTTTAATGATGCTACAGGGCTGTCAATATAATCAGTTAGTGATCGCCTTCCTCTGCAGGAGCTGTCAGGAAAAACAAAGGCCCACAAGTTACATTCACAGCTCCTGCAGCACGAGCTGGCACCTACACCAAAGCTTTTCTTCCGTTACCTTAAGCAGACAAACATATGAACAAAAGCTCTGTCAACAGGCTCTGTAGACAGTTTTCTATAAATCCGTCTTTGTGCAGTATGTTTACATCAGATAAAACTCAAAAAAGCCTCTTTGAAACATTCCTTAACGGATAACAGATTTTCTATTTTGACTGATCAACCATTTTTGCAGTACAACAGATACTTTCTCCTTGAAGCTACATTCTTTGTTTGTTTCTTTCTTTTTTTTTTAGCCTGAATAATTCAAGCACTGTGTGCATAAGTGCTTGCATGTGTATATGTGTGTATGTAATTACTCCCATTTGCCAAGTGAAGCATCTCTCATTACAGTGAAGAGGCCTGCAGAGACGACAAGGTCAACGCTTAATTTATAAACATTTTTGTACTCAGGACAGTGTGTTAGTAGGAGAGACAGTCGGCATATGAAAATCTCTGAACGCAACAGAACAGAACCCCAAAAACAAAAAATAAAACAACCAAAGTTTCTAAAATTATTATAAGAGTAGTTGAACTTATAACAAGACAAATCACATCGTTCCCAATACATAAGAAGGTTACTTTTAATTTTTATTTTGAATTTCCATCAAAAAAGCTAATAAAAGCTTAGTTTAACCTTTTTGGGCTTTTTTAAAAGACAGATAAATTAGTTTATTCTTCATCTTTCAAACAAAGACTCTAAACTGTTAGCAGGTAAGTGACTCACAGAGGTATAAATTAGATATTTTACTAGCTTCTGTATTCTGTTATCACCAGTTAAATGGTAATTGCTGCCTTTCTGAAATGTCGTCACTATATCACTCAGTGAATTCATCCAGCTTTCCTTCCAACTGATCTTAGTTTTTTAAGTGAGATTTGTGATGTTGCCACAATGTCAGACTACTTTGTCACATATGTCACATTTCATATTATTATTATTATTATTCAGAATGACAATATTTGCTTTATTGCTTTTTTACAGTTGGTGTTCAAAACAAGTGGAAAGAAAATTAGTTAATGTTAAAGAATTACTAGTTTTTTGTTTTTTTTTTACATTGTATTGCTTTTTTTTTTCCAGCATTGATCCTTAAAACTAAACCATCAGGATGGAAATATCCATATTTTGGTATTGATGTTAGACTGAAACAAATGATTGCATAGTTGAGCCCTGTAAAGGATTTGGACACCATCACTGCAGCTCCACACAAGACATTTTTTTATTTTTTTTATGTATTGTATTGTGCTGTGCTGTGCTGTGCTGTGCTGTGCTGTGCTGTGCTGTGCTGTGCTGTGCAGGATGCTCATCTGGCAGTCCTCTCTCCTCCACAGTGCTGCTGTTTAAATAGAGGGAGCTTGACTGGCACATGCAGCACAGGTGTACCAGTCAGTCCCTCTCAGGTGCTGCTCCCTGAGCTGCAGCTTCACCTCTGCAGCTGAGCAGAACCACACGCCGCCACCACAAGCTCAAATTGCATTTTAAAATGCACGTAAATGTCTCAAAGATGGACTAACCCAGCCAGACAATGCACTGAAATGTATGTAAACGATCAGCTGGACTGGAACCTGCCTGGGCATGTGCAGAAGTATTGGCTCCGGACTTCTGGAAGAAGTTAATACTGAGCAGAAGTAAAGTGTATTGGAGATGTGCAGAGCTGTAGGTCTGTCCATGTCACCGTTTACCATTGTTCTTATTTGCTGGTTCCTGCTAAATCAAAGCTTTATCTGTTGTTTTGGTGTGTGAAATAACAGGTCAACCAGAAAAGCTAAATGCAAACAAGTTGCACTAACGCCACCAAGCAAAGCAAAGACAGAATTCCTCTGGTCAGTAAATTCAGTCTCCTCACATGCATACCTTATGGGAAACAGCATATTCGACTGAAGCTCAACTAAACTTTGTTTAGGAAAACAGGATTTACCTGCACAAAGTCCTGGCGTCCAGCAGGACTTTATGTAAGTAAATGCTAACATGGCCAACCTGCAGTCTGACCCTCCAACCACCACGTTTATACATTCCTCTACCACATGTTGTATATTTATGTGTCTAGTCTCCGTCCTCGTTTCTTCTGGCTTTTGGCAGGGACGTCCCCCTCAAGAGCCGTGTCCTGCTCAAGGTTTCTCCCCAAGAAGGAGCCAGTGTTCGGGGCTAATGCTCCGGATTTCTGTGAAGCATCTCGAGACTCTGGTGTTGTGAATAGACGCTATATGAAGAAAACTGTATTGAACTGAATAACGTATGTATGCAAACCATACTGAATATTTCCTAAAACTTGAAAAGGGGGAATCAATATCCAGAATGTTCTAAGAATAATGAAAGGGCCTACTATTTTAATTTGTTTTCATATTCATTTAAAAAATAATCAATGGAAAGTGAATGGAAGAATCTTGCATTATTAACATGCAGCAATAGTTATCTGTAGTCCCTCTGGGATTTTTCTTACAGGTACAATTCAAGTTTGGAAACTTGAATTAAAAAAAAAAAAACCTTCACATAAACCTCATCTTGCATCTTATCCTCAATATCCTTTCATGTGCAGCTGTGCACACTTGATTTAAATAATGCATAATGCAAGTACATTATAGTTTTATGTTTATGCATCATTTTGTGTCTCTGTGTGTACCCTGCTAATACACCTGGGTGATGCACACAGAGGGCGGAAATATTTGTTCCACTCTTAGTCGTGAAATCTGTAATCCTGCACTTCTTTCATCTGTGTTCTGAAGACACTTTTTCATATTCTAAGAGAAATCAGCACCTACTAATGAACTTATTACTAATTGAAGACTTAGTGGTTTTTAACAAAGTTAAAAAAAAAAGAAGATAGAAGTTGAGATGAAGAAGATGAAGTTAAGTTTGTTAACCTGGAAAACACAGCAAGTCCCATTAAGATTTATGAGCATCGCAACAGAACACATTTGTATCATCTCAATTAGACTTTCTAACCGTTTAGCACTCTTTTACTAGGGTCTATAGTATCAGTGTTTGTTTTGTTTTTTCTAAAAAAAAAAAAACTCTTAAAGAAACTGAAGGAAAGAGTATTACATGAACAAAGATGTTAGAAGAATGTTCAAAATAGGTATCTGTCATATTTGGAAAATGCACAAAATGCTAATAAAATCTCATAAACCCAAATTTTACTCACAAGAGAAGTAAGAAAACAACAAATTAAGTTGGCAGAATAGACGGGCAAAGACTCAAAATCTGTTGGAAAAACTGGCTTCAAACTTCAGAATAATGTTCCTTGTAAACTAGACTCATCTGTATCTTATCTTTTTGTTTAATTTTTTTTTTATTCCACCCAAGAAGACTAATTCCCCATTCTCACTGGACCAGTATTATCTGTGGACCTGCAGTCATTTTTAAATTACCCTGACGACGGGATAAGCGAAGTCCATGTTTTACAATAATTTACAGACATTAATTACCGCATGTGTCATCACAGGCTCGTGCTGCGTGACATCCGATGCTGCAAATAAGCAACGACGGCAAAAAGTAAATAAAAGGAGAGTGAGACACTGGATGCCAGAGGAGTAAATGTAATCATGGTGTGGGACGAGCCACATAGTAAAAAGAAATAATATGGTTACTTGAACGAGATGTGTGTGCTTGCTGCCGTGGTAACAGTAACCAGCACTTTAAATGCAGTAAACAATGAAACTTTCTCTTTCCGCATGCAGCAATGCAAGACATTTATCTCATCGTGTCTCTTCTGCTGCTCTGAACTTCTTTCTTTTTTTGTGTCTCCGCAGCTTAATGTTGATAAATTTCTTGAATTTTGTCTCAAAGTGTAATCGATTATCTAATCCACCGCAGTCGCCATAATTACACCAGAAAGAAATGCAGAAAAGGCGGATAGAGGGGGGGGGGGAAATCCCTCCCACAAGTCACTGAATTACTGAGATGTGCATTCACACGAGATTAAAATGATCCCATGACCTCTTTGTTGGATGAAATAGGGCAGGTCATTTGGAGCATTGGCACTTGATCAACATCACATACATCAGACACAGTTATTACATAATGCCGCAGGTCGTCGTGGTAACACTATTTCAGTGTGATTGGGGCATAAGACACGCCTGGTTCAGTGATCCATGTGCCAAACTTTGGCTTGGTGATCGCATGACTCCACCCACTGAACGCACGTTTGATTGAGCTGGTGTGGTCGTGGAATGGAAACATCACTGCTGAAAGATGAGACAAGTCTAAACAATATCTCATGGGTGCTGAAATGTACAGCCTTCAGTCCAGATGTTTCACCAGATCTGTATGTAGCTGGTCCTCAGCAGGAGGGCCCCCTCTTCGGAGCCAGGTCCAGCTCAGCGTTGCTTCCTTGCAACTGTTTGGCTTAAATGTCAAGAGGCATGAATATCTTGTTTTTTGGTTTTTACACTGCAGTGCAAGCAAACTACGCTCAAGTTTGTCAGTAGTTAGGTTCCAGAAATGAAATCAAAATGAACTATAAAGCATATTCTTCTCTCCAGTGCCCACATCTTCATAACCAAATGTTTGCTAACAAGCCAGCAGTGCTCTTCTGTGCAATCTCGTATCTCCGGCACCATGACTGCTCCACTTGAGTTTCTAATAAAACCTTGCAGGTTCTGACATATGAGTGACAATAATGAGTGACAATACTGAATAATTGGAACTAATTGGATAAGCATTCGGGTTTAATTAATTCATTTCTACATTCAGGTTTCCACGTCTCAACACATCAACAGCCTGTCATCTGATCAGTGGGTGTTGTCTTATATTGGTGCAAATTAGCTTGTCACTGCTTCATGTGAGCGACAAAAACAGGAATGTAGAAGGCAAAATTGCATTTTCAGTGCAACTATTTCTGAAGGTTCACTAATTAGGTTCACTAGGTGGTTAATATATCAAAAGAAAGAAAACATCAAGCCCCCCCACCCACCCCCTTGTCAAAATTCTCAGATCTCCTATGAATAAATGATGAAATATGAGACAGAGAGAGCAATTATCAGCTTTCTTAAACATCGTTTATACTCCAAACAGGTCCTACATAATGCATGGGACTGATTTTAATGGTAGAGATCAAAAGAAATCAAAGCCCCACTGGTGCCTCTGTTAAACTGACTTCAACTAAATAAATCATTGGAAAAAATAACAGAAATCTAGCAGACAGGGGACCCTTAAGTAAACGTGATTGTTCTTGGTTTTTCCTTCGGCTTGTAACTTGTCAGTACTTAGGGTTAAGAAATTATTAATTTTGCATCATATTCAAACAGAAGCAAGGATGGGGCAATTTAGAGCGATTAGAGGTATATATATCTATCTATATACAGGACTGTCTCAGAAAATTAGAATATTGTGATAAAGTTCGTTATTTCCTGTAATGCAATTAAAAAACATGAAATGTCATACATTCTGGATTCATTACAAATCAACTGAAATATTGCA
>JBAMYA010000002.1:6685303-6725078 GCA_037176975.1 Arrhamphus sclerolepis | reverse complement strand
AGTTTATGTATAAATATAAATATGTGGTGGTCTGGACTGCAGGAAGGCCACACTGGCGAGCATCCCACAGCAGCATCCAATCCACAGGTGTGCCACCACAATGGATTTGAAATAAAGTAACCAAGAAAATGGCATTTAACATTTAGTAATTACAGTCAATTTAAGCAAACTAGCTCTAATTTTAGGGGTTCAAATTTATTTGGACAATTGACTGAAAAGACGGTAACTGGTCAGGTCCCCTCATTGCTTCAATAGAAATAAAGCAAATAAAAGGTCGAGAACTGATATCAGGCATCGATTTGGCATTTGGCAGCTTCTTGAGCTATCATAATGAAGTCCAAAGAGATTGGTTCAAAAAGCAAAATAAAGAGCTACTGTAGCAAAAAGCCAAGATGTGGCCTCAGAAATAGTTTTGTACATGCTTTAAAACAAACAAAACACTGGTGAGCCCAACAATATCAAAATGTCCAGAAGACCGTGGGAGACAACTGAAGTACATGACTGCAGAATCCTCCCTGACTGAATGCAAAGGATCTTCATTTAGCTATTAAAGATTTGCAGTTATGTTACTATGTCTAAATATTTTTAAGCTCCTAAATATGGTCCTAAATATTAAGCCCACTATTTCCATTAAAGCTGAAAGCTCACATTGATTGATTACTTGGTGGTGATGTACTGTATTAAGGCAAATTCTTAAAACTCACTGTCATTGTCCAAAAACACCTGTACCCATCAAGTCCTCACGCTCAAGGACATCACAGTGTGGTGTGAAGCTAGAGTCCTGGATTCTGTTCCTTCAAATTGCGTGTCATTTTATTTTGCATTCACCTCTGCCAAGGTGAAGTTTTCACAACTTCTGCAGATAGAAACTTGTGTTTTAGGCAGTCTATCAAGATAAGTCCTGAGAGAGGCACCAAGACAGGATGTGGCAAGTCGTGTCAAAGCAAATGGGGAAAATCACCCAGAAAAAGATGATGCCATTCAACACGCCTGCTGTCATATCTACTAAACAACATTTGAACTTTGAATAAGACTTGTCAGTGATGTCATTCAGACACATACACATGGAGTTTTAGTCCTACAGCCACATTTTACGTGTTAATCACTCATTCAATCTTTCACTCGCTTTTTCGAGCTCAGTTTCACCAGAAAAATATTCACATTTGTCTCCATAATAAACATATCTACAGCCTGATACAAATTGATTTTATTCTTAATAGCCAAATTTCACATTAATGACAGTTATATCTGTGTGATATTTTATGTTTCAATATCAGGTCAAATTATAACAAGCCAGAAATGGATTATCTACAATATATTTAGGGACATTTTTTTTTAAGAGTGACAGCCAATGGCATCACATAGCCAGCCGCCACTACTTTAGGTCAACTTCTGGAGTGTGAATAAAGACATAAGAGAGCCTCATTACTCTTATTTTATAGCTAGCAGGCTTGTTGTGCTGTCGTAAGAGAGTCTTTCAAGCAGTTCTGGGTCAGCCTGGAAGGGTCTGGGGATGGAGTTCAGCACCAGATTTTGGTGACCCAATGAGTAGATTTTTTTTTTTTCTAACAGATGTTACTTTTACAGGCTTCCCTGCAGGCAAAAGTGAAGACAAAAAATAAGAGTTTGAAAAAAATGAATTAATTGAGCACGGGACTCAAAACTACGGAAGCCCTAAACGGCCATACATGCATACATTTTATTTCTCCCGTTTTCCCGTGATAACGAGATAACTCCACCGTTTTCTAGTGATAACGACTTATTTTTTCCTCGACACTTAGATCCATGCAAACAAGTGTATTTTTCACAAAGCTTTCGGTCTCTCGACCTTCATCAGGGCGTTGCAATGCCCTTGAGATCTCAAATCAATTATCTCGTTATGACGGGAAAATGGAGGAAAAATAACTCGTTATCATGAGAAAACAGGGGAAATAAAATGTATGCATGTATGGCCGTTTAGGGCTTCCGTACAAAACCACATCAATGTCTAATGTGAAAGTGTTCACAGAATCAGCTTCATTCGCCAAGTACGAAGACAAGGAATTCTTTGCTGGCAGTTGCTGTCTCTCGTATGCACTGTTAATGGTGTAAAAAATGAAATAAATAAATAAAGGTAAAATTAAAAGAAAGCTATATACATATATAAACTGTCCTTATCCATAAGAGATGTTTTATGTGCCATGACTGTAAGTGCAGTGCAACATAAAAATAAGGATAAATGTGTTTGTTAACTGTTCAGTAAAGTGACTGCTGCTCCGGTGCCTGTTAGTCCTGGTCTGGAGGACTCTGAGGCTCCTTCCAGGCAGAAGCAATTCAAACAGACCGTATGCGGTGTGAGAGGAGTCCTTCACGATGTTTCCAGCCCTCTTTTTGAGTTCTGATCTACGTGAGATTAATAACTCATCTATCTAGATCTGGATCCTATGTGGTAATAAACTTCGTTTAGCATGGTTTGAAATGAATTTCAGTGACGCGTTCACACACGCTCTCTCACCAACTCAGTCACTGCTGCTGTTACTGTCTGGACCAGAAACTCACTTATATCATTCTCAGAGTCCATCAGTTTGTTCATAAATCACAAATCATTCCATTGCTTTTGAGAGCACTGAGACCAACGTAGATGATGCCCCAGTAAAAATTCACAACTTTTAATTCAAACCTGGATTAAATTATCTCTAAAGACTGTTTATAACACAGTTTATTAATGGTGACACCTAATTCCATTTCTGAAAAAAAGGAAACTGATTCTATACATAGATGGATGTTCAGATCAGTGCCCACAGTGTCACATTTTTACTTGACATACCTGTTTAGTGCAGAGTTTGGAATTTGATCAGATATGATATGATCAAAGCACATATTCCAGACGTGATTTAAGCCCATTTACATACATGTTAGTTTCACCACACTGTAATTACAATGACCTTTTACCTCCTATTTTGTATACCATAATATCTGGACTTGTCAGTGGTAGTTTTATTACAACAGTCATGTTGAATACCATGTTATATACATCTTGCCCAGAACTGCAGTCACTGCCGGTAATGATATTGCCCACCCATTATTTCTGTCAGCTGGCCCTGTCTGAAATGAGGATGGATGAACAGACTGGAGCTAAGCCAAGCTACGGAAGCCAACTTGTGGTTCGTGAGATTTGGTGGGTGTTTTCCACCGCTTACGGCACTTGCTCGTTCCACCCATGTGACATTTTTGGATTTACTGCGGTTTGAGGGGAGTCAGCTCCCGGCAATATGGTGTTGTCCATTGCTTGGAAAATTTAGGCTTCAAACGTTCACTTTGGAAAATCTATGGCCGACATCACAGAAACTCGAACCTGGAACCATTCCATGTTACAGCAACTATATATTTGAAAAGCTGCTCTAAATTCACTAAGAAAAGCAGAAGAAAAGTGAAAGTGAAAAGATTGTGCTGATTGTTTGTTAGACTTGGTATTTCCTGGGAAATCAGAAAGTTCAGGAACTAATGCTTATAAGAAGAAAAAAAGAGGTAGTCAAAAGTATTCATGGTCAAATTAACAATGTTATATGTCTGTTATATGCATTTTAATTAAGCAAGACCCTTAATGTTTTTATTGCGATGGATGTAGCGCAACGTCAAGTGCAGTGTTGGGAGTTTTATAAAAATTACACCTTTGCAGAAACGTATTTCAGTCAGATAAATCTGTAAATGAAGACTTCAGACGCTTTCTTAATAATAAAACAATTACTTTTTGGCATCTAGGTGCTGATCAAATCAAGTCATACTTATGAAGACATACGTGTTTGGGGTAATGAGCATAACATAACCCCCAATGCATACAATCACACTGCAGGTGGACGCAGGAGAGGATGTGGGATTTTAAAAGCACCAGTGAGGTTTGTAGACTAGAGACATCAGAGGGCATTTGAGAGACGAGGATCTCTTGCATCTTGAACAGAAATATGAATGAGACAGAGTTACTGGAATAAACCATGCGGAGAGGTGAAAGCGAGCTTAAAATGCTGCTCGAGATTGACTGCTTGAACTAACTCCCAAAGGCTCTCCTCAGATTTTTATTTTTTTTGGCTGTAATCCAGCAATCCAGCACATTACTGTCAAAAACCTGGGAATATTATACCCAACACAGTCTCAGTAATGCATGTTACAGTGTATTTTAACCCAAAATGACATGTTTTGACTTGTGATTCAATATGTAAGAATTAACCAAAACCACCTCTGTAAGAAAAAAAATCATAGTTATTTCCTGCAGCTGGAATTTGATGGTTGAAATGAAAGAGTTACACAGATTAAACATCTGTCCAGACCCAGTCCTCAACACAACTCGAGCTATACCAAAGGGAGAGCCGCTGTGGACCCAACATGCCAAAGCAACCGCCTCGGACCACGTCTTCCGTGTGGAGATGCAGCAATGTACGTCTGCTGGATGCAAGATGGTCTGCAATCACCTGCATTTAAGCACTGCCCAGCTACACTTATGAGCTCATGAATCAGAAGTACCACAAATCTACTGCAGCACCTTACGATTCAGACACAGCAATATTTCATAATACCCAATTACCAACTAATATACAATATATTAAATATTAGAGGTAACTTTTAATTCGGTAACTAGGAAAAATAGAAAATCAGAAACAGGTTTATTGCCAAGTAGGTTTGCACTTCATAGGTTGGTGCAGAGTATTAAGTAGTTAATTAATAATAACAAACAGATCAAAATAATGGCTTTATTGTGCATTTTACACAATGATTTGCCTTGTTTACAGTTACAAAGCACCTCCTGCCCCCCTGAAGTTTGTTCATTGCCCTGAAATTGAAGTTACAGTGAGACATCTCATCTGGACAAAGCAGGCAACACTTTGAAGAACATGTCTTTGATTTCTCCAGTACTTTTAACATCTTTCAGCCTGCAGTGCTATGTAAAGAACTCCTAAACAAGAAAAAGAAAAAGAAAAAAAAACAAAAAAAAAAACAAAGCAACCCCCCCGCCCCCACCCCCCCAACGCTTGATTATAAACAACCTTACAACAAGACCACAGTTTGTGAAAAGAGCTGTGCGTCTGAGCGGGTTGTCAGCAGTACAGGAGCCTCACAGGGGACTGAACTTTCACCATTTCTCTTCACTTCGTACACCTCATACTTCCAGTTCAACTCAGAGCCCTGTCATCCCCAGAAATATTTAGAGGGATCTGCAGCGCTGGGGTATGTCAGTGGTGGAGAGGAGATTGAGTACAAAGAACCAGTAGACCGCTTTGTGATACAGACAATTATAATGAACACACACATGAAAAAGCATAGAACAGAGACACAAATTGAAATGAAAGTTCATCAACACTCACCGTGACCCTATTCAAAGTCTCCAGGGACCGATGCTGACAGTGCATCTGTGAGCCTGTCTATGAGTAATCCTTGGTCTCTCATTATGTTCAGCAAGATATTACCAGTTCGATTTATTTATTCATTTATGTTTATGGTTTTTTATGTTCTTTTTGCTTTTTCTCCTTTTTGTCTGGTTTGGTTTTTTACATCAGAACCAGTGTTCAGTGTTGGAACGGGCTCTATGAGCAGCTACAGCAGCTCAGTGTCCTGCCTGGATATTGATCTGCCAATCTTCCAGTTGGAGGGGAATCAACTCTGCCCGTTGTGCAACACTGCATATTCCCTGTATGACATGGTGCTTTAACAATGGAGCATCTTCATTTGGAGTTATCATCAGCTACATGATACACGACACTATAATACTACTTTACAAGGACATTATGCGAGGGGAAGGAGCTCCTTTCTACCTGCTTCTTTACGTTCCATAAATAAATAATACACTGCTGCAATTTCTTAACATCATATTCATGATTGTAATTACAGCTCAGTTCAGTTTTATCAATATAGTCAAACTTTACATTTCACTATCAGAATGGAGTAAATGGATGTCCCATATTAATGTTCAACAGTTCATTGCACAACAATATATTAACACATTCGTGTACCAAATATATCTAAACTGTCAAAGGGAAATGATTGTTATATAAAAAGTACTGGAAAGATTCAGAGAATAGTGTTAAAGTCGCAAAGACTGTCTCTGCTCATCTCTGGACTAACTGCTAAATGTCAGCTACAAATGAGGAGGATTAGACGGCGGTCATTTTCAATCATGCTGGGGCATCTCTCTCATCATCTTTGTAGTGTTTCCCATAATAAAGCCTTGTTTTATGAGCAAAAAGCTACATCTTGTTCTCTCTTTATGCGGTCTTTCCTGCATTGATTTAGGAGCCACATTAGGGCGATTTTTTTTCACCCCGCTGCATTTGCATTCTGTATGAGACAGGTGACGGGGATGTCAGTCATTAATCATAGTCCAATAAGGGCTGTCAGAGCATTGTCATGCTTGTCAAATGTCTGCTCTCTAAGCTCCTTCCAGTTATCAGTTCCAGATCTATGACCCACCTGCAAAGCTCGACAGAGCTGGAGGTGACCTCTTTGGAGCAGGTAAAAGCCAGGCGGAGTGGGGTGTGGGACTTGCATGTGTGCATGTGAGTGTTTATCTTCTTTCCAGGCCGTGCTCTACTTGAGCGTGCCCTGTCATTCTCCCTTTGAGTGTGTGTGTGTGATGATTTTTGCTGTCTAAAATCTCAATTAGGTAATTGCACCATTTGCTTTCTGCGACTTCTGCAACCAGTAAAACATAATGGTGAGCTGAGTTTTAACCTAAATCCATGCCAGAAGCACCAGCCCCAAGCCAGCAAATGTTTACACTATTTGAAATTGGCTTTATGTCCTCTTCTTTTCTTTTACTCCAAATAACACCTTGATGTCCATTATCTTCACACATAATTGCCGTATTGATTTTCCTTGTTGCTTCTTTCTTTTCATCCCGCCATGCTTTCTCTTGCCATTGTGCAAAAGATGTTCATGAAAGTAAAGGTTGATTGCCCAGAATAGCACTGTTTGAAAACATGAATGACATCAGGATTTTTTTTCTTTTCTCTTTTTCTTTTTTAAACATTTGGCCTTATTACAATGCTTATTACTGCCACCCATTTTTTTGAAAGCACATATTAGCTTTTTCGTCCATCCATGTATCAAGTGGTTTCTGTTAATTTCCTTGACATAAGATTCCCTTCAAGGGATAGATAGCTCTTACAACAATGCAACAACAAATAAAACCTCTAACCATGGAAATTGATTATATATTCAAACAACAAACACAACACAGTCTGCATCAACACTGTTGTTTTGTTTGATCTTCTGGATATCAAAGAGGAGGGAGAGGCTTCCTAGCATCGGATAGACTCTGACAATAAACTCTATGGAGGAAGAGCTTCAGGGACTTGCTGCCTTAACTGCAGGAAAGCCGCCTGTGTGCCGAACATGTACAGGCTTGTCAGGCACAGTGGCTGCCCTGTGATTCTGTCTTTAGATCCGCACAAAGAACTCGCAGTAGAAGCACTTTCACTGATCTACTTCCTAACTGCGAAAGGGGCATGAAAAGGAACTTTGTTTCTTTTCATTACCTATCAGGAAAGTCAACGCTATCCACGTATCGTCCTTTTTATTTACTTCAGCAGCAAATCCTGCATGAAAGGTTAGCGGTGGTTCTTATTTATACTTTCAGGGTATAAACAGCAATGTTTGTGCTTCGCTGACAAGTTGTGTTTCAAAAAAACATTTGGTCAAAACAAAAATATAAGAAGCAAATTGAGAGAGAATAAAAAAAATACCAAAACGGGTCAATGTAAATGAGAGTAAAACGTCTAGCATGGCCCCAGTTATCTAATATCCAAGAGAAAAACGTTATTGTTCATTCTTATAAATTAGCTAAAATTTGACAGTTTATTTGACTTTTCTGTTGTGAAGACCCATGTGTCTGCTCTTCAGAGGTGCACATCAAATACAGAAAATACAAAACCGAATGAAAAAAACAAACTACACTGTTATGAAAAATGGAAAATGAATTATAAAACTGAAACATTCAGCATTAATCACAGAAGAGCAGTAATGCGACTCCGAGCCGCTTTAAAATGATTTCCCAAAACTGAAGTTCACCCGTTCTTGATGCAGCATCTGTGATCTGATTTAGCCTGATGCCCTTTATCTTTCCACACTAAAAATCCTCAAGATCCCTTAAATCATTCAACATTATGCACTGTAAAAGAATACGCAAATACTTTCCAATCTTTTGTTAAAGAACATTGTTTTTTTGTTTGTTTTTTCTCCAGATCAATGATTCTGTCATGTAGTCATTGACAAAGTGGAGATCATCATCTGCCCGTTTTTGCTCCTCACAGTCTCTGCCTTTCATGGATATTGCTTTTGTAACAAACCTATTGACTTGACCCTTTGAAGTTTGAAATGTCATTATTTTTTCTTTGACCTCCTTATTAGTCCTAAATTGCCTTCTTTTCTGTCCATACCATCAATGCATTTTCTGAATTTAGTCTCTATTTTATTTAAAAAAAAAAAAAAAAGCACTTCTGTCATGACTTCTTGATTAATATTTATAAAAATCCAACATTTTTTCTTGTTCACAGAAGGAAAAGTCTAACAATTGGAATGTTATTTCTTGTGTTCCACTTCAGTGACTTACAACAGGAAGCAATCATGATTTTTTTTTTTTCTTCTCCCAAGTTGAGCAGTGCTCACCCCTCAAGTGAGTTTACAAACCCCCCCTGGCCATTCCTAAAAAAAAAAAAAAAAGAAAAAAGAAAAAAGTGTGTTTCACAGCTTTAAAATGTCCACCAAGTGAAATTTTTCACAAAGGTCTGCACAGTGACAAAGCAGACTGAAAAATGGAGGAACAGAGCCACTTCTTTACTTGAGGCTGATCGAAGCAGAGGAATCGCATCCAATGGCATTATCTTACTGGGACCATTACAAATGGAACATGTCAGCCACATTTCACTACAACTTAGGACCAATAAATTTGTCTGAGCACTTGCTTTTTTTATTTTTCACTTTTTAACATGACAGCAAATAATATGCATAGCAATTTTATTTTATTTATTTATTTATTATTTTCTTGTCACTAACTTAATCCCACGTTAAAATGTGTAATTATCCAAACTGGCTGAGAAAGCCTTTAACACACCCTCTCTTGACAACAGATTTGTCACATGAAACCCACTGGAGCATCACACGCTTGTAGACGCGTCTGACGCTCCATAAGTGGAGTATCAGAACTCAGGCGCAGCTCTGTAGCTCAAGTTCTCAGCTCTGGACAGAAAACTGCAGCTCTGGTCGTTATGTGAAGGCTAAAATGAAGCTCTAGATGACCATTAGCCAAATTGGATCTGGAAATGCCTTTTTTTAAAAAAAAAAAAAAGACAAAAAAAAGAAAAGAAAAAAAGGAGAACACATAATCCTACATAAAAGAGAGGATAATAAAAACTGAATTTAAGATGAAAGCAGCGCAGCAGCTGTGGCCTCAGCCAGGACTGTAAACTGGCAAATAAAAGAAAGACTTTGCAAATGTGTTAATAGATTAAGATTACTAATACAACAATCCCATCATTAAGATTAAACCACATGTAGACTTGCAGATGACAGTTATTCTTGAAATTGTTAATGCAGTTTTTGGGCTTGTTCCTTCTGCTGTAGCTCTGGCAGTGTAAGCAAAAATAACAACAACAACAAAACAACCATAAACCAGTTCAAACCAGTGTAGAGGCTTACTTGAAAATGATTGTTTCAGTTTACAGCCTGGCAAAGCCTCCTAATTCTTCTCTTTGTAAAATTAGTTTCATTTCTCTGGATATGACTTTGATTTCCAGAGTCAGTACCAACGGACACGTCAGACACCACTGCACCCCTGGAACCCTTTAGGGTAGCCATACAGCCACCAGGAGAACCTAAACATGTGACGTTTTATAGCCACCACCATCAACAGACTCATATCAACAAATATTTGCTCTGGCTTCAGCCACAACCACAGAAATCTATGCTATTTTCATATTTATTCTTTTTATTGTGTAATTAAACATAATGTTGTAGTTTTGTTCTTGGTATTCTACGTCATATTACTCCTAAAAACCTTTAATAGAAGCCAAGTGGACTACATGGACTACTCGGTTCTTTAAGGTGTTGCTCTTGTGTTTTTCAGTTGGAGGTGACTGGTGAGGAGCTGCAGGCTTATAAATTGTTTGTTATTTGTTTGTGTGGATTTTTGAAATTGCATGTATATCATTGACCCTCTTGTAGGTCATTAGAGTCTTTTGTCCTCTGTACGTTGTTGACCTGGTCAGCATGTGAGATGTTTTCGGTCACATGAATCGAGGTGTGAGTGGCTGTGAAAGCCTGGGGAGGAGAGTCAAGGCTACATTGTAAGTGTTGGAAAGGTGAAATCTGAGGCCACCTCCTCTGTTCAGTGTTGCCTGCTTCAACTTCGATGGCTTTCTGTTCTCTTCACAAATGTTCAGTGGACAAAAGACCCTAACAATCCACATGGGGGACATGTGGGCCAGTGATTTATATTTGACATGAATAGTAATTCAAACACCAGACTATCAGAACTTGAAGAAGCATTTCAAATAAGAGGTCAAATTTCTCCAAGAACCATAAACAGGAGTCTCGTTGGCTTCTGCTGAAAAGCCTTTTGGAATAACTTTTTGTGCCTTACCAGCTGGTCCAAGGCACTTGGACTTAAAACGCGTTTAATTTCTTGCATTTGTACTTCTCCATCACCTCATGGGGAACTGTGTCTTCACCATGATGAAGCTGTTAATTAACTAACCATTGGCATTGCCTCTGTAGCGCTAGCACATAATTTTAACACGTCACCTGTAGTGTTAAAGAGGTCATGGTCACTTCACTTATTTCTGTGAGACAAGGTTGTCTCCATCCATTGAGTAACTTCCTTTGTTTCAGTAATTGAGAGCCTGTGAGCCTCTTCATGAAAGAAATTGCTTTTGGCTCTGATAGATTTAAAAACACAGATTCCTCATTCACTCAGGCAGTGTTTTTTTTTTTTCTTTTTTAGCTCTGAGGACTAGCGCTGTAGCTTTTTATGTATTTATGTCACACGGAAATATGGAGAAGAGTTTCATGGAGGGTCTCAGGAGTAATTTCGGCAAAATATCCCCAAAGGTTGAGCGGAGATGGGAGAGAAACTCTTCAGGACCTCTGTCCTGTCTGTGCAGAATTACCCATTTAAAAAAAAAAAAAAAAACATTTGAAGTACGAGTGAGTAGATGTGTGAGGTTTAAAGTCAGTACAGACAGATAAATTCTTTTGGAATATTTCAGTGCTTCTTTATTTTATTTCTACTTGTCATTGTAACAAAAAATATTTAAAAAAGTCTGCGTTAAAGTTAAATTAAAACCCAAGGTTTTGCTAAATATCATCATGAATAAGAGATTGTACAGCCTGTTTCACTCAGCAGCTGCTTTCATAGGTTGTGTGGGACCTGACTTTAATTCTAATTTAACTAGAAATTACTACTTATTTTACAATTATCAAAAGCACATAGGTAAACTGACATTCAGCCAGAACAAAGCTGCTCCTATTCTTTTGTCCCTCAGTTAGATAATCATTAGTTGTTTAATAACAATTGCAACTTCTTCCTAAATGCTTTCAAATAGTGATAACTAGTCAGAATTACACACCTCGTGTTGTAAAGTGTTGCACAAGGCTTTATTCCATAGTCAGAACAGTAAGTCCTCTTACTGTCACTCGCACTGTAGAACAATATTAATTCCTTCAAAGTGAGTCTTTTGGCTTCTTTTTCCAAAATAATTTACATGCACTTTACACGGCCCTGTGTGTTGTCTGGCCCTGGATTCATTTGGACGTTCCAGGCTTACTGCGAACCCTCTTATTCCATCACCGAAGAAAAAAGCGACAGTTTCCATCTGGTGACCTCTTTTTCATGGCCAGTTTGAAATCTTTTGCATGTGTGTGTACAGTCAACTGTCCCTTGGATGTCGTTGGTATATCTCCCAAGCAATTTTCTCAACCATGAATAATTCACCAGATATTATTCTAAAGGTCATCTTATAGTAATTAGTACCCTGCTGTTGACTAAACAGCCTCTGGGTACCTTATGGGCAGTTTAATTACAATTTGAAATGAGTGTACTGTTTGACAATCTCTATATGTTCTCCTGACACTTGAACAGACGACACCTTGAGAACTAAGTAGGCTTACAATAAGTTGGGCTTGTTAGCAGATGGAGGAGGAGTGTGTTTGCCGCATATGTGTGTAAGCATGCTGTTATGATCACAAAGTTCTTTTTTCACTCAAATCTGCAGTAATTACTGGAAATGCAGATTGGTGTCGTTGGGTATGTGTTTTGACAGTGCAGACATCCTTGGGACCGTCACTGTCTCATTATTAGCCAATTACCATGGAAAACTAATGCGGCAGGTCACAGCAGACTCTTTTAAGGAGACTGGGGACTGAGCATATGCTGAAGAGCTTCGAGATGACACACTCCAGGAAGGCTTTAAAGTGTTATGAGCTGCACGTCAAGGCTCTTTGTGTCATGCAAGTTTGGAGTAAGTGCCAAGAGATCCTGTCATGTCCAGTTGTTGTGAACATCAACCTCTGCACTGCAGTGTATGCTTGAGGTTTCATCTCCGACGGTTCATATGTATTCATAAAGGACAGTGGATGAAGTGCTGAGCCAAAAGGGCCTCAGGTTGGAGAGATTGCTTCGGGGGATTGTTGAGGCTGTTTCAGGGTTTGCCTTTGAGGCATCAAAGCTCTCATGGATGGATAGATGGCTTACATGGAAGAATGAATCGATTAAAAAAAGATTGAGCTTGAATGGAAGAATAGAGAAAAGGACGCAGAGATCAAATATATAACTTTTAATGTTTTAATTTCGTTCAGTTTTTAAAATGCCTTTCTATTGTGTGTGAGACTAAGTGACCACATAAAGCACAGAGAGCCTTTGGGTGTCAGTGAAGCTGCTGATAGATGACGGTGCTCACTGAGTTTAAAGTAAATCAAAGCTGTCTTTCTGTAAAATCACAGCACATGAATGAAAAGATATATTTTCTACTCCTGGCTTAAACCTACATTTACTTCTTGACTCTATAGAACCGTCAGGCCAAAACTTTATTTGGTTCTATTGATTTTTCTCTTAAAATTTATGGGCTGCTCCTGTCTGTCCGTGGCCCACGGTGATGTGACCGAGCAGCTGAATGAGTGCAAGAGACCCAGTGACAGGAAGCACACTGTTTCAAACCGTTAGACCAATCAGAAATGTAAGAAATGATGGAGTGATCACACTAAAGAAAATGGAATGAGATGATGTTTTAGACACATAAGATGTCACATGCATTTTAAAGTCTGGACAAATCCTTGGTGCATTGGTGCACCAACTGTAACTGAAACGCTTGCTTCACTATTTAGATCAGAAAGAGCAACTACTGCAGGGTTGAAAAATAACACGTGTGGATATTTTCAAGCTGAAATCGAGCTACGTATAATCCAAAGCCAGCAATTCGTCCACCAAATCTCTATCAAGATGATGGCGTTATGCTGGATTATGTTGGACAGCAACGGAAATGAGCCAGTGGTCACAAATTGTAAATGTCTATTCAAATTACATTTAATGTTGCCTCCCTCAGTGCTTTATTTTTTATAGTGTATCGCACGCACGTGACAGGGGTTGTTAATGATCCCAGAGGAAATTATCATGACACTTCATGATTACCATGGTCTCTTCTGAGCTTTGCAGGGACTTTAAGCTCTTTGTATAATATACTAGTCCTCAATTTCCTTCAGTTCATTCTCACCGAGCAACAACACATCTAAAGAAAGAAAGAAAGAAAGAAAAAACAATTACAAATTTTAGTGGCTCTGGGTGTTGTGTGTAAAATGATACATGACGTTAAATAGAAGTTTTTCATATGTTATAGTCTATTGATGGGGCTGGCTTAAAGGGAAATATCCTAAAACCTAAATGACCATGTTGGTCAGTCGTCCCTGCTGCCTGCGATGACCCATAAAAATATTATTATCATTATTATATTATCATAATTAACAATGCTGGAAGGGTGGTGCTGAAATACTTTATGGCACTTTTGAACAGTAGTTCTAAAATCAAGCCACATGTGGGAAAAATATTTAAAAACTTAAAACTCCTGAACAACATTAAGCAAATGTTTGATCCATTTTGGAGTCTGGTGTTCGGGGGCAGTTGGCTCTGCAGCCATTGGTTCTTCCCCCTTGCAATTAAAGTCATATCCATATGAATCAGATGAACTATGTGTGAAATAGAAATTGGATGGCTGTCCAGGCTACCGATGGTACTGAGTCGGTCAGTGAATTTACATTTTAGTAGAACAATGGTCATAGCTTGACTAAACCTTTTTAATGGACTCCTTTCTTTGTCCCAGCATACATTCATGCAGAGGAAATTGATTTACCGACTGAAATATGTCAGCCTCCACCATGATAGGCGGCGGTACCTGCTTTCAGCTTGTTAGAGGTGGGTTTTTCCTTCTATGTCACACATCAAAACAGTTGATAAGTCTGGCTCCAGCAGACCTCTGTGACCCCAAGTTAGGAATAAGTGGGTACAGGCGATCGATAGATGGTTGAGCAGGTGGCAGGAAATTGAAACAGTCACAAACAGTGAACTGAACAGACTCACACTTTATTTATTTATTTTTTTGTTAATATATGCTTTTTCTGTTTCCTCTGTATCAAAGCCTGGGGCAGGAATCACTGAGCATGTGCTGAGTGTGAAGGCCAGTTTCAGGCTAGCTTAATGTTTACATGCAGCCCTGCATTAGCCCAGTTTCAGTTACATTACCTGGGTTTGATCTATCTTGATTTCTAGACCAAAATCTTTAAATGCATTTTAAAACAAAAGAAAATTCAGTTGAACTAATTAATTTGTATTTATAGTTACGTACACAATCAAGCGTGTTACTTGATGTATCTTAGCTCTTAGCAACTAAGGTGGATGGAAGACAGTTTCTAAGCTCCTGAGTTTTTAACCAGCACACAGTGAACCATACACATCTTCATATTTATTCATCATCCAGTCAAGTCAGGTCAAACTATTCCACTAATAACATAACATAATGACATAACTTTAAAGAAGAGCAGAGCAACATTTGCTATTTTTTGTTCAGCAGGCATAGTAGTGAAGGCATTTTTAGTATAGATTTGTTTGGTATCTTGCTTGGACCCTCTCTCATTTTCTCTTGCATCATTACTTTTTTGACTCTCTAGTGCTGCATTCAGGTCCACATTGCCAGCGTCTTCTGTGTCTGTGTCCATAGAATTTGAATGGGGGGGCAATGTCATCCATTTCCCAAAGGAATTGTGGGTTCTATGCGTTGTAGCAGTTCTGATGCTTCCATCAAAAGTTGATACATTTTCATTTGTGGTCACACAAACACAAGTCTCATAAAGCTTGGAAGGAAGTGGCACATGTAGTTGATGAATCTGGTCCGACTCCATTTGTGTGGTTGTAGACAGCAGTGATGTCGTAAGCGAGTCCGGTTGACATCCGCTTGCCGAAGTAGCAAATCAGAAGAGTCAACTCCCGTCGAGCGAGAGCCGGGTCCCCTCTCTCTTCCTGTCACTATTCAACTCACTGGCTACTTTTCCATGGAGCACAGTCAAGAGCAGTTAGCTGGGTCAGTGCAACAAATACCCCCTTTCCTGTATATTTGGCAGGCAGCAGTTCAATCCCAATCAAACCCAGTCCATATTCTCCATTGTGTGTTGTCACAACTTCTAAGTGTGAATGCATCATTAGTCCTCTGCAGGTCAGTGAGTTAGTTTAATCACTTTTAATGAGTGATACGTAGTGCCTTAAAGTGATACGCACTTGCAAGAGACGAGAGCCTAGAGTTACTTTGGCTGTTGTTTGCTGATAGTAGCAACGTGAAACTGGGAGATCTGGATGATGCTCCCTTAAAGTACTCGAATATATAAGTTCAAACCAATGTTTTAACATGAAAGAAAGTCTTTTGTGCCGAAGCAATAGAACTGAGTGCGTTGACCTTTGCCTTTCTTTCTGTTTTCTACCACATGTAAGAGAGGTTTTTCTTCTTTCTTTTCTCTTTGGACTAATGCGTCATAGGCTGAGCAGTTTACTCAGCAGTGTGAGTTTCTGAAAAAGACGACTGAAATGGCACATCCTGTTTGATGAGCTGCATATCATTAACATGTCATCATCTTGATTGGAACATCACATCTGTCACAGATGGAAGTGCAGTGCACAATAAAGGACAAGCAGGCTCACTCGATTCTTTGAGGTCTTAATATTTAATGGCTCAAGTAAAACTCAATGACAAGAAAAATCATTTCACCATATGGAAGGTCATTTTTTTTCATAGAATTAAGTGGGATATCTTACAAAGGCATAACAACACAGACTGTATAGCTTTTAACTGACCAATACAGATTTGCTGGCAAGCACCGAAGCCTTCTCTCAAAGCAAACTCGACCTGACTCACTGATGACTAATGTACAAGCATATACTTAAGTCTCATATCGTTTTTTTTTTTTTTTTTTGTTGTTGTTGTTTATTTTTTTTCTTTTTAAATATTGTTTTTGTACAAGATACATTTGTGTACATAAAATGCTCTGGCAATGTGCATGCCAGGACACACACACACACATACCCACACGCCAACATTCGGGATCTTGCGCTCCAGCACACACACACACACACTAGATCACTTCTAAACACATCCAACACACACTTTCATCAGTATTATGCATATGTATCCACTTACATTACAACAGAGATTGTCATCTCATCACTTCTTATGTTTCCCTTTTTCCTTACAGTGAACATAATGAATTACAATATTTAGTCTTTATTAAGTGTCTTTCCCGCTTGTGACCATTATTACTAATTCTCAGGGGTACTGCTATGTACAGCTGAAAATCCACTTTACCTGACTGGATAGATATCTGATAGTCATGTACTGTATGTGTAGATGCATAAGTGATACGCACACTTCACAAGGTTTGAATGTGGACACCGTATAACATTGGTTTTGTTCCATCAGACAGACAAACAGGTAGAGAAGCAAATATCAATACTGACACAGATTCTAATGATGGATGCATGAAACACGCTGTCAAGTGTCATAATGTCTCATCAAAGTCCTAACAGTTCATGCAAATTATGACACTGAGCTGACACAGTGATCATGACACGCATTTTGAACAGAAAAAAAGGGGGAAAAAAAGGGAGGAAATGTCAAGTTTTTCTCTATTTCTACCACTGGGTGGGAAAATATATATAAAAATAAAAAAAAATAAAATGTGAGCACAATCATGCAAAGTGGAAAGCTTTGACCGCTCATTTTTCCTATTTCAATGTTCTTTGAGACGAAAGAGCAATAATAGACATTCATATGGTATGCCCTTTGTTCCAAAAATGAATAAATAACACACCAGCAAAGGTGTACCTCTAAAAAAAACAAAAAAAAAACAAAAGAAAAAAACAAAACACATGGTTTATAAAAAAAAAAAAAGTATACAATGATAAAGGAAAAGTAAACTTGTTTTGGTATGAAAATCAATCTACTACTGGTGTACATTCATGCAGTTTTTTATACCAGTCCCTCAAGAAGCTGTCTTTCAGTTAGTGGAGCTGCGGCAACACTGGAGTACAAAGAAGTTATGTAAGCAGCGTAAGATAAAACACAATGAAGGTTACAGATACGTAATATTGTGCTCACTGTACACACGTGATCAGATAGAGTATTTGAAACAATCACATTTTGATTACAGCGTTACAGTGTTCAGTAATCCATACATATTCCATATATCCTCCTTCTACTCGTGACATGAGGGAGAGGACGCTTTTCTGTTTTATAAAGCTTAAACTGGTGGACAGTGCGCGTACTTACTGAAGTTTATGAGTGAAAAAAATAAAGGAAAGAAAAAAGTCTTATTGTCGCTTCTCAGTTTTATTCTTGTTGGTGACAATTAACCAATTCATGTCGTTCAGAAAAGACGTATGAGGACTTTTGGACATTATGGAAGTCAGAAATGAGAAGGTGGAATCTGCACCAAGCAGGGTGATGTAAATTCCCTTTGATGTGTGCTTCTTTTGATTAAAGATATATTGTTTATAGCATTCTGTGAAACATGTCTGCCCCAAAACAAAGAACTGAGATGCAGCGTGAGTGAAAACAAATAGAAGCGTCAGTGAATGAGCTGAAATTGGAATCTCAAATAGGGACGTTTTCAAAAAAAAGGATGTTTATATGAAGGCTTATTTAAGTTGCCTGTTTGAAATTCAGTTCATTTTCATAATTGACTGAGGTGAAATTGAATTGCCCTTTTTTTGTCCTTGACACCGTGTTCCTCGTAAGTGATCATTTCACTGAGCATCGGATAAAATTCTCTTTATACTGTTAAAGAGTCCTGATTTGATAGAACAGAAGAGCTGAAGAACACAGAAAATTTGCTTTGCACCTTCCCCATAGAATACCTTGTTGCATTATAGATTTAGCACAGTTCCCAATTTGCAAGAGGGTACAAGAAAATGAATCGCATGAATCATATGCCGGATGATGCAGACACCTGGCTTGGATGTTACCAGAGAGAGAGAGAGAAAAAAAGTCACTTATTGCTGTAGCCATACATTACCCTGCACCCAATCTGTTACAGCAGCAAGTTAGTCTGAAGTAGTTATTATCGTCAGGACAGTTTGAATGTTCAGATATTTATCCTGCTTTCTTAGGGAACCATATGAGGGAGGGCTCCAGAGGGACCCTTCAAACAGTCTCACTGTCTACTCTGACAATAACTGCGAAAATATCACTAAATAATTCACTTACACTCAGGGAATTGAAGAAATGTCATCTTACTGGCTTATTATTATAGTTTGAACATGTACTCAGAACCTACAGTACATTATAAACTTTTCAGGAATTGTTTTAAAGCACAGAAGAAAACAACAACAACAGAAAATTAGCGTTAATTTAAAGAAAAGAATAGAAGAAGTGTTTAAAGCTGCCGTTTCTGAACTCTTGTCTGCTTTTATCTGCTGTTGTATGTGCAGAGCATGTTTCTGAAATATCAGCGGAGTCGTTGCAAAGCTCGCAACCACAATAAGAGCTGCTACTGAGATCACGCATCAAAGTAATTAGACTGAGAATTTCATAATTGGCTCCAAAGCTGTTATTATGTGAAGGTTTCTGAGTAGCAAAATGTGAAGAATGGAAATAAAAGGAAGAAAACAAAGACTACGTATCCAGAGCACATCTGTGTGTGCCTTTCAAGACTAAACTACTGTGATAATGCGAGGAGTGAACTTTTTCTTAATGGAGTTGGCAGAGTCGGAGCTGTCACCATATGGAAAGCATCATAAGTATGCATGTGTGTGTGAGCCAGAGTTTCTGATATTTTGGGTTTTTATTTCGCGTACTGGTCCGTGAAACAAACGTAGAGTGCAACAGATTAAGATGCAGTGCTATCTGCTGTTGTCCTAGTTATGCTTTGTAGACTTTTTTTTTTTTCCTTTTTTTCAATCCTTCCGCAGTCCCCTGACCAAAATAGGCTTCTGAAACACACTCAGGCAAGACAAAAGAAACAGTTTCCACTACCAACAGAGTTTGTGCCACTTGATATAAAAAAGCAATACTTCACTAGAACTTGAAATAAAACGCCATCAACCCAGAGCTTGTCTTTGACATTTAGCCCAATTTTGCTCACCCATAACACAAAGCACTGCATTTGTATTTGCATTTGTTTCTGCGCCAGGAAAGGGTCTTTTAAAACACAGTCTCACTAAGCTAGGCCCAAGGAGCTTAAAGTGTACAGTGCCCTTTATATCATTAAGCGAATATCACCAAACTGAAAGCAAAACTGTTTCTTTTTTTGTCTTTTTTTTTTTTTTTTTGTCTTTTTTCTTTTTTGTGATGAATCTACTTTGGTATAGAACTACCTTTTATTTATTATACATGGGTTTTATGTGTTGAAACTTACATTTCATTTAGGTTTCTTAGGCTTCCAGGCTGATTCAATTTGACTTTATCTGAATAACATAATTATGATCTTATTGTTCTCAGATGCCTTCGCTGCTAAACTGACCTTGAGCTGATCAAAGTTATTCAGATTATGCATACCTCCACACGTATGCATATGTACTAATCATAAAGTCATAAGCCTTCTACGGATGGAGTCACATGTACTTTACATCAGGCTGATAAAGATCTGTCTTTTCCTATTACAGCTGGTGCTCGTGTAGGAAGGAGCTGCTGCCCCCACCGGTGGGGGTCTGCTGCCCAGGTGATGAGAAGCTTGCCAGGGGGATGACCTTCACGGGGTCTTCTTTCTTACTACTGCAGTGTCTATCCAGGGTGTTGTAGAACTGCGGCCGGTTGATTCCTTTGTCCAGTTCATCCTTTTTGGGCACTGACCTGCCCAAAGTATGGCGGCCATCCATGACCCCCAAGCTGGCCATGTTGGCTCTTACTCCCCGGGAACAACTCTGCTGGAAGCCAAACGAGGGCAGGGTGGCGGTGATGGTGGTGGCGGTAGGGGTGGAGGTGGGGCTGTTGCTGCCAGGACTCTGGAACTGGGCCAGGGCCGGGGGCATCCAGCAGCTGTCGGAGTGGCCCAGAATCAGACACTCCTGGGTACAGGTCTCAGAGGCCTCGGCCAAGGCTTTCTGCAGGTTCACCTCGATGGCTGCAAAAAATGAGAAAAAGGAGAGAGCGACACCTTTAATACAGCGGGTCAGAACAGACAGCGAGCGGTTGGAATGCAGCAGTTTTACCTGCGAGAAGTCAGAGCTCTGAGTGAGCTCATGAATCAAAATTTAAAAAAAAGTTGCTGTCTTATCAGAGGTTGACCCACAAAATGTCAGCCTTTTAGTGAAATGAAAGTCAATGATAAATGTTTCATTTCATCTTGTAATGAGAAAAACACCAGCAGAGCATTTAATTTCCACTGGTACTCCCATGACTCTGTCTGTTTACCTACAATATGCAATGAATTCCCTGTTGCTTAATTAGAGTTTGAAAAAATATGTCTTGCTGTTTGTGTCTCGGATTGGCTGCACTGTGTTAAATATTTAATGAATATCTTAACAAACCACTGCTTCTGTTAATCAGTGTCAATGCCCTTTTGATTTCTCAGAATCCAAAATAAATCTGGTGAAATAAGGAAACTCGAAAAGAAGAAGAAACCACATTCCTCAGGTTTTTCTTGTTCAGAGGGATAAGATTGCACATGAAAAAGAATTATTCCATAATAGAATAAGAAAACAAGTGATGAAACATAAAGAGGAATAAATACAAAGGATGAATAAACATTTTAAGATACAATTATTACACACTGTGCCTGCATTAAAATTTGCTGCTTGGAAGGGAATAAAAAAGTGAAAACTGAAGCACGAGGAGCGTGTGCAAGGCTAAGCACTCAAACTATCTTATCTCATTATCCCAACACTGACATCACATGTGGAATGAGTCTGGGATGAGGCCTCGGCATAGAGACTTAGCAATAAAGCCTGTCATACCAGATAATTAGAATGTAAAACAGTATGCACCACGGCAACCAAGAGCCTGCAGTGTTATGTTTCCTAGGCCATGCACAGAAAAGAGGGGCCTTCATTCGACTATCACATCACTTCTCTAGGCTTCAACTTTCGGGCTGCCACGTAGAAATTATTTAGTGTATTTGCATAAGTAAGAATGCTATAAATAATTAAGCAGTCCTCGACCCGGGCTCACTGTAAGGACTATTTCCTTCAGACAGGTTCATTCTTGCATGGTGTAACTATCCTCTACAAATGTCTGCAAAACTTGTTTATTGTTTTACAACATCCTACAAAATGAAGATGAATATTCTGATTGTGTTAGTAATAGCAGTACGGCCTCCCAAAACTATCAAGGTTGCTCCAGAATGGTCCAGTGAGCACCTTCCTTGTGCGCTTGTGCTACCATAGATTGAATATCACTATGTCAGCTTTAATTATCAGAGCAGTGTCTCAAAATGAATCGCATGGTAAAAATTATGAGGATATATTTGGAGAGCACACGTGGAGCCAAATCTGTCCTCTCTATATTGGACTGGAGCCGCAGAGCGGGAGTGTATAAATCCCCTGGGCGGTAAATGTGTCACCTTTCAGAGGGTCACTAACTTCATTAAGGCAAAAATGGATGCCGCTTTCTTCTTCTCCGAGCTCGCACAATAGAAGCGAGCCAAGTCTCTGCCGCGCCCTGACTCAATCTTTCTGCAAGTGCTGCTGGTGAAGCCTTTCCAGGGTGCTAATGTTTTTGATGAGGTAATGCAGTTAACATAAATGTCTTCTTACCCACACACGCACCCAGACAGACAAATAAAGGCTTCTTGTGTTTCCTTATTGGATTTATTGCTTCCCAATCAGATTTAATGGATCCACACAGTCACAGGTGAGGGTATCTTTGACGTTAAACCCACCTGTCTATGGAAAGTGGTCAATATTCCTCAATCTTCAAGTGACTCATTGTCAATGAAAAATGCTGGCAGGCCCTATCCGATAATATATTTCATAAACTACATTTTAAGTGACTCTTTGCTCAGATGAATTTTGCAATAACTGGTGATGATTGCATTTAAATTGTTTAAATATATGTTAGAGAAGGAATCCCAAAAAACTGCATCATGAAGTGAGGGAAGTTTGGACTCCCATCCTAGTAGTGTTACGACACCATGTCACTGATCAGCAGGGATGAAATGAGCTCACAGAGCTACCGTGGACATCATGACAGAATAAAAGAAAACAAAGGAGCAGCCGAGCACGAGAGCAAACAAGATTTAATCTTTTGGACAATGCGATAAAAGCGATTAAACCTACATGTCTTTAGGGGGACCCTCTGAGCTAAACATGTCAAAACTTCCTTTGTTCCGCTTTAAAGAGACAGTCTTATGTGCTAATTTTTTCATCTTCTAACTGATAGCGTGATCTGATTAGAAGAAAGTACAAATAAAAGAAGCTGAAGACAAGTGCTCAGAACTTAACAAAAACGTAATAGTGAAAAATATTTATTGATCAAAATCAGTAGACTTTTTAAAAAGATTTATATTTACTCTGTGTTATACTGAGTTTCTCTCTTTTTTTCAGTGTATAGCTTCCCTTTAATTACGTCCCTTATGTAGCTCAGACATACCAACAGAGCAAAGAAGACATAGCAAAGGAGCAAATGAAGCATATCGAAAGCGAGTCGAGGCTGATAAATGTTGTACAACAGTGACTTTTACTGACATTGCGGTTCTATCGTTCCACCCGCCCTGGAAAAGACCAAGAGCAAATACAATGCTATCAAGCAGACCAATCACATTTGTTGTGCCACCTGACGCAAGGTTACATTTCTGAGGTGGAGCGCATTGAAATGTAGGGGAAACCTTTATGGCAGATAAACCTTTGATGTGGAAGCAAAAATGACTTTTTAAGTTTAGAAACCAAAATGTATTTTACGTAAACTGTCATGTTACCGCTGAGAATTGAAATACTTTAAAATCTTACTTGAGATCTCATTTATGTAAATGCAGACATACATAGTGTAAAATAATCAGCATCTCTCGATGCCAACATACAGAAAGATAGCGCTGTGTGCACATACAAGATGTAGAGTAAATACCATAAAATGTTTCAGCTCTGTAAAACTGTTTTACTAAATAACCGACAAACTCTTGATATGCCATATTCATGTTGGCTATCATAAAAAATGCTGTTTGCAGCACGCCAACAGACAGAATACAGAAAGAGCCTGCAAGAGGAGTGACTATACTGTAGGAAGCTGAAGAATCCTGCAGTGAAGGACATCACTTTCGGATATCATGTGACATTCGTACTTCTGTTATTTTCCTGATCAGTTTAGGAAACACACGTTTTGTTTTTTATAAAAACGTCAGTGACAAAATATGATTGACTGACAAAATACTGACAAAAATGTGTTCAATAAAAAGACACTTGTTGAAGAAACAAAAACCAAGAACAAAACTAAAGCAGATGGAAGCCCCTAGCCCACTCTTTATGTAGAACTTTACACAGCTTGAATTCATAGCAGTTTTATGTCAACAACACAGAAATGACTACAAATTTTGTATGAAATATTTCTCAACCAGCCTCCCCCAACGACGTGGCTCTGTACTATTTTCTATTCCGGTAGGATAGTTTCGATAGGCAGCAGCGGGTTTGGGAGGATGGGAGTATAACTTGAGTGATGTCGCTGACAGCTCTTGCAGCTTTTTTCAGCCAGAGGTACGCTGCAACCCATTTGTGATGCTGCTGTCTTTTGTATTCTGGGGAAACAACTGTACCCTACGGAGCGTTCGGGAGAAATCACACATCACTGATGCTGCAGATCCCCTGATGCTGCTAGCATTCTTTACTGCTCCCCCTTTAAGGAAATTTGAATGGCAGAAGTGGGGATAATGGCAAACAATGAGGTGTAAAAGACAGCGTGACTGAGAGGAGACCTACTGTTCTCATTTGAGATAATTCATCTTTACTGAGTAGTGATGATGTGGCTGAAAAATAACCTTTATACCTAATTTAATCACGCTGTAGTGTCAAATGAACATCTCACAGACACTCAACTGCAATCTGACTGCTGCACAATTAAATGGTGTTCAGTTCATAATCTGATTCAAAGCAGCCTTCATATGGTGATCTATTAACCACGGCCTTGTACATTTCTAGAAGCTGTAGAAGACTTCCAGTCACACTTCTAGTTTGATACTTGCTCTTGTGATCTTACGCAAGGTCAGTACCAGCGGTAGCTTACGGCAGTTTTGTCCTGCAACATCAACACATCCTGTGGCCTGCCACAGATCGAACACCGTTGCATCCACATTCAGCTGACCTTCCATTCATGCAGTCAAAGATTACAGCTCGTGTAAACATCCAACATGTGCTGGAGACAGCAATGACAGCGGTGGATTGGATAGCACTGCTTTCCTAAATAAATTTTGGTTGTCCTTGTTTTTTTAATTTGAATTTGATCATATGTTTTCCTGTTCGTATGTGTGTCTGTGTGTGTGAAAACAACAAAAACCATCACAGGAGGCACAAACAACCTCAGAATAACAGCAAAATAAATTTTTTTCACTATTCAATTATTTACTATTTTGAAAATGATGCCAGAAAGAAAAAGTCATGTGTTCAATACTAAGTACCTCCTTCATGTTTCCAAATGATTTAAGAGGGTAGATTGCAGCCAGGTGCCATTAATTGCCAGTTCTTGATGAATTGACAATATGCAGACCTCTATAAAAGTAAATGTTTTGGCAGTTTTCTGATCTGGAACATTCAGAAGTGTGTTGACAAAATGCCAAGAAGAACCTTTGCATAACCTTTGCATATGACAATAAACAGTATATGCATATAGTGGGCCGCGCTGGCCACGTTTGCCGTTTGAATGCTGAGTGCTGTTTTAAAAGAGCTTGTAATGCAGAAATATATTGACATGCTCAGGTCCATGCTTCTGAATGCTCCTGGAAAGGTTAAAGAGCAGAGTCTGTAATATAAAGATAATTAGATTACATGCTGGCATCAATGTAATGTTGCAATGATCTAATGAATCCCTTAAAGATATCACATGTTCTAAATGTCATGAGGTTTTGCTCCTTCAGACTCACCAAACAGACATATGGAAGCTGACATTTTGTTTCTATGTATTGTGTTTTTCCTTCTTTCATTGATATGCATTTTTGCATTTTTTTTTTCTTCCATGATGGTCATTGAATCCATTACTGTATACACTGCCAGCGCTCACATCCAGAAACACACAATTTTTCTCTCTCTCTCTCTCACACACACACACAGAGAAACACACTCAGGTAGGTTGCATATTAACTGGATGATTGAGGCTTTTTCAGTACAATAGTATGAGATATTTAACATGACAGTTAATGATATTTACTGACAGAGCTTGTTACATCTTGATGAGCTTCACATTAAGGTCCTCACACATATCACGAGTCGGCTCATTATTTCATCATGCACAAACTCATTATTGCTAATTAAAAGGATAATTGCATGCATCCAGGACATCCAATCCTTCCAACAGCCATCAGGAAGGTGGAATCGGCCCTTGACTTATGCTACTTTGTTGATTTAAGCATTTCCATTTCTATTTTGAATATGCTGTCACCATGCAACAGAGTTCTTTTTATTCACTGCAAAGACCACAAAAGTTATTTTATCTTGTTGCGCAACATTCTCAAAACTTCAACAGTTCATACATATTCTAGAGTTTAACTGCACAGTAAATAAACCTTTCACCACCTGAACAATATGACCCTCTTCTCTGCCCCTCTCAGTGTCAGATAATTTGTGATCGTCACGTTGAACAGTGCCAGAAAATAGAATAGCCTTATAAAGTAGAGCCCTGATCTTTCAACAAGAGTTACAAGACCATCCTGGAGTAGTACATCTGATACAAATGTCCAGAGTGCAAACATTATCATTCTTATCATTATTATCGTCATCATATTATGTGCTCCTGTCTGACAAGGAGGTAACAAATATGGAAATGAGACAGAGAAATAAAAGACATGCAAGGTTCACAAGCATGGGTGCAGTGCTCCTTCTGGGAGAACAGAAGGCAGAAATACAAGAATATGACAGTTTTTTGTTGTTTTTTTCAAATGAACAATAAAATCTCAACAGGAATAATTGGATTTGTAATTAGACTTAATCTCTCCATTCAGCCACGTTCAAAATGTTAAGTCTGAATAAAGACATTGATGGTTCTTAATAATAATAATGATGATGATGAAGCCAGTTGGCATTGCACTGCTTTTAGTTGTAAAGGTGCCTTGAGTGGTTCCCAGACTAGAAGGGCACTTAAATAAGAATGTTGTTGTTGTTGTAACTGAAAGGAGAGATGCCATTACCTTCATCGTCATAGAAACTCTAAAAATATAATTTGACGGATGCCTCACTTTTATAGAAGTGAAAGTTTTGTTGGCTCATATTTAAGCATGTGTGAGTGTGTGAGTATGTGCATGTGTATGAACTCATACTTTATGCAAGACTGAGATTGTTTTAGACGTGCTTTTACTTTAATCTAACGTCAATAGGACGGGCTCAAGATAACTTGTGTTGTGTTTCATTAAAGTCCATTGATGTTGCAATACCACGTCTGACCAGATGGGTGCATATCGCTCTTCAAAGACCACACCGAGCTAATGACTGAGGACGTTCTGGCACCTCTTGTAATATCACTTTGGCCTGTGAGAGGTGCACAGGTGCTGTCACATGAACTTTCTTATGATACGCTGCCCCCATTTGTTCAGAAGTGGCATTGCTACAGGCTGTTACAGGTAACAAGTTTAAACTCTTTGATGGTATGAAGTTGTACCAGTGCCCTTGGCAAAGTTCAAATGCACTTCTGTGATGGTCACATTAAAGAAAGAAAAAAAAAAAAACTATATTGAGATTTTAGAGCAGCATATGGTACCTCTGAGATTACATCCTTTGCAGAGATGTCATACATTTTTTAACAAGACCAAAAGTCCCATTCTGCACATGCTACGTAGGTATCACTGAAGAAGATGAAGCTACAGGTTCTGGTCTGACCAGTGAGGCAGGAAGTACGGAGGATTTTGAAAAGAAAAATGTGACATCAATCCCCAAACGTTGCACAGCTTAAGAGGTGTTTGCAGGAAGAATTCAACAAACGAACAACTGAAATACTTCATTGTTTGGGATCCTCAATGCCAGAACAGCCTTTGAGTGTCGTGAAAAGGAATTATAACATTCCAAAATGGTAAAAGCTTTATTGTCCCAACCTTTTTTTGGAATGTGTTGTAGGCCAGAAATGGCTTGCAGAAATGGATGAATTTAAACTAAGTGAATTAAGTTAAAGAGATGAAAGATGATATATCTTGGGCGAATATACTCTTTGCAATGCAACAATAGTCAAAATAAGAGTAAGACTTACTGCATTTCCCATACTGTCTTAACTTGTTCTCATTTGAGGTTTAACATTAATAATGAAATAAGTGTTTGCAAGCTTTGAGAGAGCTTTTAGACTTCAGTTAAAAAAGCCTGTATCCATGGCAATCAGTCTGCAAAATATACTTTTCTCTGTTAGGATTAAATGTTCTTTGGATTTTTCTTACTTTTGTGATGGGGAGGTGCAATATAATCCCCGGTGAAGCCAGTAACAGCTGTCATTGTAACTGCGTGTGGAGAATATGGTATTGTAGCTCTTTGGGAGCCGTGTGACACAAAGTTCAGTGATGTCACTTAAGATGTTTGTTAAGGTCTTTCCAAAGATGTGAGAAGCTTTAACTGTTTGTCAAGGCCTCTTAAGATGCGTATAACCAAGATTTTGCTGTAGGATGGGGAGCAACTTGTCTTCATCTACTGGCCAACCTCATCAGGGAGACTAAAGCCGATGACTGCATGCTAGTGAATGGTAATGAGGTACCTTTGATAATGACAGAGCAAATTTTTGTCTTTTCTTTTTTTTGCCATTGAAACATAAATTTCAGTGCAATTCTGTGGAATAGTGATGCAAAATAAGATAGAGGAAATGGCAGGGCCATTGCTCACCTTTTTTCTTACTTCTTAAAACAAATACTGCCAGAAGTAATGAATGGCCTTTTTTTAACGGAGACAATGTGACTCAGATAAGAAGAGAGGGAGCCTGTCCATATATACTCTAGACTAATTACTTTTGATGCATTTACTGAGACGCCGCTGACAACTGTGAGTCTCTGAGCCACATATGTATTTATCAGCGCTTGCGGGACCTATACAGTTCCTCGCCTGTAATCCATCTAGCCTTGTCTTCTCGCGACCTCTTTTGCTTTCCGAGTGTTTGACCCATTGTAACTGAAAGTAATTGCAGGCAGAAAACAACATCTAATGATTACTTTATCTGGGACTCTGAGAGAGAGCGAAAAGTCACAGACAGGTACTTTCAACAAAAGGAGGAGCCCTTTTTGTTCCCGACACACAATTTCAGGCAACAAAGAATATTATTGACTTGGCAGAGATTAGAACACCAAAACAAACAACAAAGCACGAAGAGAAGACAAAGTGTGCAAAGAGAGAAAGGATCTCTTAAACAACCATTCGCTGTAGACCTGCTTCGTTCTTTTTTGTTGCCATTGATTAAAAGTATGTTGTAGGTTGAAGCACCCATTTCTCCGCTGAGACTTTGCAACACAGAAAGAATGTGTGGGTTTGATTTAATGTAAATTCCTTTATCTTCCAGTCACCTTTGTTATCAAAGGGAGAAAAAGCACCTTAACATTTCATTTCTCCACAGCGTAAAATGCTCATAACAAAGCAAGCGCAGACATCCACAACTGCTTTTCTGTGATTTCCATCTGCAGAGAGCACAGTTGGGAAGGTAGAACACAGAAACAGTTTTCTTATACTTGATTTTTAGTGTGTGACATTGGCTGATTACATCTCTTTTATTATGCCAGGACTCCTATTGGGTCTCCCCACCCGAGGACAAGGCGCCAGTGTCACCATCAACACAATCAGGTCTGGCCAAATAACCAGCATGGGCCAGATAGATGAGAGGTGCAAACACTAAAACAATCTGCAATCAGCACTCATCACCACAATGACACAGGGGGGAGGAGGCGCAGAGGTCCTGTGGAGGGTAGAAACACAAGATGCTCGTGTGGGTGCGCACACACAAACCCACACACGTTCACTGATTGCTCCCAGTTTAAAATCTCATATAAGGATAGCCATTCATTCTGTTTCCAGTAAATCCACACTTGTGCAGGCGCTGGATGATAATGCAGATATAGTGTGCAGATGTGTTGTTACAGACAAGGAAGCAATACATAAATGCATATTTATCACACAACAAAAATTGAATCACTTTAAAAATTCATTGCAAGTTGATGAATTGCTGAATATTTCCATATTGTGCAGATAAAGCAAGGTAAGGGAAATGAAAATAAAGAGTGTGGAGTAAAAAGGAAATGAAAATATGATAGAGAAATTAAGAAAGAAAGAGAAACAGGCTGATTAAGTGAGAATTCAGTCAGATATTTGCAAGAAGACTGGACCGCTCCGGCCGGAATGTTGAAAACGTCAATGACTTTTTTTTGGTTATTTATTTATCTTTGTAGATGACTTTAATCTAAAAATGTAAATGACACTTATAACCCCCTCCAAGCCTTAATTTTAAAATAAATTAGAAGCTGATTTGAAGCCTGAGAAAGCTCTCAAAGACTGAGACCTGTTGCATGTGTCGGACGGTCACAAACAGATATTTTCTGAGGACAGCTAATAAAAATGCGATGCCTGATCCGCGTGATGGAGGAGACTAGAGAGACAAACTGTACAGCGGCCACTAACGTGCTACATCCTATGTCATGTAAGAAGCAAATTCATCATACTGACCCATTGCCCCCAATTATTATGGAAAACAAGAATGAATCAAATTAACATTGAAGAAGCTCTCGGATCCGGCGGCCTGTCTCCAGTGCCGATGGATACTGCAGGAGGCACAGAGAGGGTAATAAACAAGGTGTCACTCTATATGCCATAAATCTTGCAGTCACTGATGATTAGCTGTTTTCCCTTAGCCATACATTACTGTTATTGCCTCCGTGGCCAGGCAGATAGGAAGTGGATACAAAGGCATTGTGAAGCCCATCTTTCAACTGATAACTGGCAGGCTGAAAACTACTCAGCAGCAGCATGACTTCATGACATGAGAAATCTTGGTCTGGTGAAAAAAATGTAATCTTGTTCACGAGAGTGTTCAGAGGAGGAACTGATATACAGTTTTTGTCAAGTTTTTTTTTGTAACATGGCTGGTTCATTTTATCGTGAAGTACTTTCGAGTGAGATAATTCAACATGGTTAGAAAAAAGAAGTCTCGATTCCTGGTGCAGCGCCGAAAATTGACCGTCTTTTAAAGTTGTCAGTAAGCGGACACTATTCATTTCGGCTCTCCTTTTCTAACATTTACAGACAGCCTGGGCATGAATGTGGACTGTATACGGTATTAGTCACAGTCATTAGTGATGAGCAAACTTACATTTCCAATATCAATGTGTAGTGTAGCATGGTAAAGGTTTTAATATGAGGGGCAGACTCTCGCCAGATTCCCCTGAGCATGTACACTTTAAAGGTTTTCCCTCTCCAAAGCACCACAGACCCTCCTCCGGGGACAACTATTAATTTTTCACAGAAACCACCCCTGAATAATGAATTCTGTCCTATTTATACGCTGTGATAAGTCCACTGAATGTCTAAAAAGGGGTTATCGTGAAAAGGGTAAGGCTTTCAGAGAGAGACCTGTTTCTTCTTAACATGTTTAATTCATCCGCATCGCCATGTTCTTGAAAGCAGAAGAAAAGTCATATAATGTATCACTGGCAAACATGAAAGCAGACACAAGCAGCACATTCAATAAATCACAGCTTTACTTTTACTGTTTTGATGTTGCCTGTCACAATCCCCCACCCATACACCAGCCGCTGAAAGTTCAGATGTGTGCTTTTTACTCCTCCAGGCCCCGGCTGACAGATATGCTCTCGCTAAAATCGCAGAGGTACTCAGTGGCTTGTGTTAATGTTTCTGTCACTGCGCACTTTATTTGGGGTGTGTTGGGTGCAGACATTGTCAACTGGCATCCTCAAAAGAGAGAGGAGCAGATACAGACAGACACATGGAGAGGAGAGTGGGAGTGTGTGTGTAAAATAGCAGCAGCTGTAAGAACCAAAAACAAAAAAAAAAAAAAAAAAGCAAAAGAAAAGAAAAGCATAAAGTTAAGCCCATAAACAATGACATGAAAACTAGAGCATACTTCAAAATGTGGAAGGGAAAAACTTCAGCTAGAAGTGACAAACATTTCTGAAACTTAAAATACTTTGATTCTTAAAATATCTGTTGCTGTATTACCTTTTGGTGGACAGAAAAAGCTTCATTTTAATGTTGTTGTGCAACCTGACATCACTGAATTTAGCAAAAGTTCTTTAAAAGCTAATTATGTACAGGCACTAAGTGAACACGCCAGTAAACTCAATTAGCTTACAGATTATAAAAGACAAAGGGGTTCCTTCATTCAACTGAGAGTGTAAATGTCCACAAAATTTCTCTTTTGGGTGGAGATGATCTTTTCAACAATGGGCACATTGTTCCTTGTGCTGGCTAGGCTTTTGATCCTTTTTTTCTACTTTTCAATGTGGTTAAATTTAGGCCAATTATTCAATTTGCTTTAGATGCGTCTTTAATTAGGTTTAGGGCGTTTAAACCCTTGAGCATATTTCCCTGTTATGGTCAGCCATCACTCCTTTTGTGACACATTCACAAACTTCTGCAGGATTGTACAGTAATGCTGTCGTCAGTGGAGATCAAACTTTCCGTTGTAGTTGTGCACAATGAGCTAAAAAAATGCACAGGTGTCTACAGTATCACAATGCCAATGCATGTTGGGTAGTGATGCATTCTGGACAGAGCAACGGAAAAGGTGTCATGCTGAAAGCTTCCTCCTTGTAGGTACACTGAGGGATGAAACAAAAGAAGGCATTAGAGGGCCTAATAGCTGGGTGCATTCGTATGAAAGGGATGCAAGGTGTGCCATTAATTTAAGTACGCTCTTTAACATGTAAATACAATATTAAATGGATATTCAATTGCAAAATGGTCAATAGTTTATTACTGTCCCTGTAAACATAGCAAATATGAGAACTACTGGCAAGTCAACCATCACACAAATGTTTTTCAGTCTTCAACATAATACCAGTTCAGTTCTATTTAAACACGAGAAAAAAAGGTACACATTTGAGTCATTGTTTATGATAAAAAATAAAAATGAATATATCTTCTCCTTGAAAGTAATTTGTGTTGGCACATTTCCAATTATGTGTTTCTCAGGGCTGTATAGTTGACCAAATATATATTTTTGTTGCAGGGAAAATAAAACCAGGTGGTCTTTAAAACTTTTTTTTTTAATTTCTTTTTAATGCCCTCAGAAAAAAGATTTATATCATTTGGTGGGAATCATTATGCGCCCTCTTTTAAACATGCTTAAAAAGATAACAAAAATGAAGGCTCGTGATTATTTTCTGTCTGTGATGATGAAAAGAATGCTCCTGAGGTTACAGCTTTCCACAGAGGAGGAGACAGTAAAAATAGCCATGTAGATTATTTGCACTGTATTGCCAGAAAACTCACTGACCTCAGTGTGCTTTCAAAGATGTTCAGAAATTAACACCAACAGTTTTTGATTTTGTGTCACTGTCATACCCTGAGAACACAATTTGTATTTTTTCCCGTACTGCCATCCTCTTTCTGTCACCTTTAAATACACAGAGCAAAAAAAAAAGACAATGAAAAAGAAAGTAAATTACATGTCTTCTCTTTACACACACACACACACATATATATATATATATATATGCATACTACAGGATGTCACTAAAATGTCTGTGTATTTGCAGAATTGTGGGTAAAAACTGCCACAGCTTCCTGGCTCATCACTACCACCACTGTTACTGTGACATCACTATTGTCAATTTCATCCAGCACTTCACTGTGCCTGTGTGCGTAAGTGTGGAAGTGAAACACAAACAGGCTCTACACGTCTGTAATTCAGAGTGTGAAGGCACCAATACCCATCTCTATGATAATATCCGATCCAGCACGAGCAAAGACAGCAACAATGATGCAATTCATTTCACCTTTATTAACTGGTGCGGAAACGCTGGGCCCGGCAGAGGTGCATTCTGATGCCTTTCAGGGCTGAGGGCTTGTCGAAGGTGGGATGAGAACGCTGCTCTTGCAGGGTACATGATTTTTGTAGCCATTCATCCACAGCAGTGTGTTTGCCAAACACATGGGGGTTTAGGGTCAATGAACATTTAGTGGCATCTGGAGTTTTACATGGGGCCATGAGTCAAAGCCCCTCGGTTCTAAAACGTCACATGTCTTTTCTAGGGAAAATGGCACAGCCAAACTCTTTGTCCCTTTTATATAAACCTTTGGGAAACTTTCTGAATCATTCATAGTTTGCATTCCTTGTTTGAGTTTCCTGTGTGACTTGGGGAGTCAAGTCCAGTCAATCACTGTGACATTCAATTCACTAAGAATTGATGACTTGCCATTTTTATCTTGGACTGATGTCCCTTTTATTTGTCCTCACCGGTGACTCTTCCACTCTCCACTCTGACATTGCTAATTATTTCAAACTATCAGGTAGCCAGTTTCAATTTCAATTAAATCTCATCTTCTCTGCTGACCTTGGGGCGGAAAACAGCATTGCTCTCTTAGCCCTGAATATTTCCTCTGGCAGTTATGGGTTCCATGTAAGATTTAAACTCAATTTGAGCCTGACTTCACTGAATAAACAGCAAGATAGAAGTGGCCAAATTAAAGCTTCGAGGCATAACTGGCTACAAGACACCTCATGTTAACTAGGAAGATTTACAGCAATATGCTGCTAATCTAGCTGTGTAGCATGGAACAGGAATCTTAATGTACGAATATTGAAGGAAAATTCCAGGGTTAGAACAACTCCGGGTCCGTAGTTAGATGGTAAGAAGCGCAAACCAATCTTTGGGACCAAAACGATGTGAATTTAAGCAGTTTTGAGTCAAAGTGGAAAATGTTTTTGCAGCAAAGTGGCAATTAATTTTTAGCACACGTGGCAACAGAGCTACACAGTGTCTGATAAGAATCACAAACATCATTCCACTCAAGTAATAGTGTGCATAGGGTCCCTACAGACAAACCGAAGTCATTTCAACTTTGTAGGTCTAGAAAAAGTGTATAAAAGGACTGTTTGAGCAGTTTTCTCCCTTGAGTCTTGTTATAAGTCGGTACATGCAACTGCTGACAACAGATGCAAAAGGAGGAGAGTTCGTTGTTCACTTGTGCTTCTAATACTTCCATATTTTTTCATAAAAAACATAAGTATGAATCCACTTTTATGGAAGCAGAGGCTGTGAACTCTACTTCCTTTACATCTCCTGACAGCCGTTTGTTCGACAGCAGTCATCGACTAGCATGGATCTATGACAAGGTGGCAGAGACTGCATGAAGATGTCTGTGCCAACGGTCCTTTTTATACACTTTCTGTACACATATATAATTAAAATTTCCTCCCTTTGTCTGTGGTGACCCTATCCATGCTAACACAAAAATTACATTTTTCAGTTTTGTCAGAGGCAGAAAGTAGTGCTATATTTTGACACTGTGTCCTTGTCCCCTGTTCGAACATTAATTGCGTTTTTGCTGCAAAAACATGTTCTGTTCTAAATAAAGACTACCTAGAATTGTGTCATTTTACCATCCAACAATACTCCTAGTGTTATTTTAATTTAACTTTAATTTTCCTTTTCTTCCTATTCTTAGTGATGATTCACATTTGCATCATTATCATGCAACCATATATGGTCAATTTAGCTCCTCTAATTTAAAACTGATCATACTAAGAACAGTGATTTTATACTCATAAAACAGTACAAAATGCAACAGGAAAGTGTCCAGAAAAAAAAATTTGAGAAGAAAAAAGATGATAAACAGAGGGAACCATGTATGTAAGAAAAACAATTACATGTTATTGACAGCCAGAGCAATCAAAGGCTCCCCTGCCAGACTCAATGAGGTGCCAATCAACCGAGTGTCTCTGCCTCATCTTACCGCTGCTGTTGCCTTTTATTTTAGAGTCAGAGGAGATTCTGCCGTGGTGAATCATCAGTCAATAGCTCAGAGCTGATGGTTAATGCTGATTGATGATATTCAGTACCCCCTCCCCCTGTCTCTCTCCCCACCAGTAAACCCACCAACCTTCTCAACAGTAGTTCTCATGTGCAATAAATCAGGATGGTGAATCGAGAAAAAAAAAAAAAATTTGTAGCAGTAGCAGCAGCAGTACAATAGTAGTAGTAGTAAAACAAGAAATATATATTTTAGTGCATTTTGTTTTGGATCATACTCTCCCAAACGTCTGTGCAAGAAACCTGTTCTTATGCAATGCTTATGAAATGCTTCTAAAGGTCATCTATGACTGATTTAAGCTATAATTAAAATGACCATTAAAACAAATGATGAAGCGCCACATGCTTTCCCTTCAGTGTACCATTAAATAACGTGAATTAGAAATGTCATTCAGAGCAGGGAATTAGCCAACACGATATGTGGGCTTTCAAAAACATCTTCAAACATGCCTGTAGTTACAGGTGGCATCTCTATCATCACAACACTCCGCCTTGCTCTTCCCTTTCGTTCACCCGTAGTGACTTCGCCGTGACCAGAATAACAGATTGAGATCACTGCTCAAGCATGAAAAAGATCATTTCTGTGGAAATGTCTTAATGGGAATTTATGTGTAACATGTCAATGGTAACCTGCAACAGGAACTTTATAACCCAGAAATGTCAAGAAGGAGGAAGAACACTGCAAATAAAATATAGGTATGATATTGAATTGACTCAGGGTGTCACCTTTAGAGCTAAAATTATTCTCCCTTTCACATTGTACATGTGTTTCCACTCTGTTTCCATCTTATTTTCCCTAAGCTTTCCTTTCTTCTTGCTGTTAATATCTTCATCTTCAGTGATGTAAAATATCGTGTTGAGACGATTCCAGGGATTCTGCTTAAGAAAAAGGATGTAAATCGGAAGGAAACAAGCATTAAAGCGTGCTTTGGACTGGGGCAATTCCTTTGGTGGTTGTCTACAAAAGAAAAGCAAAGCATTTGGGGATACGCTAAAGACAGACCATATGTTGGCCATCAACGGTAATGCTTCCCTTGGCAAAGGTTTGCATTACATCTCCTCAGCTCATCTCTCTACCATAGACTCTTAACAATAGCTCATTAGCTCTTACAGCAGAAAGGCTGGGTGTTAGCTATCCATCTCTTTGACAAATAATAAAAACCTAATTTACTAATTTGCAAGCATGTGAGCCAAGTCATTTCTATTCATAATTCATTGTGGACATCTAATCAGACTTCAAACCCTACCGTACATTTAAAAAGAAGAAGTAGAAGAAGTAGAAGAAGAAGAAAAATATTGTCAGAGACACTTTAAAACAAAAACAGAGGAAATATGAACAATGTGATCCTGGCTTGGAGACCTAGAGGATTGTGTCTGGCTCTCATCCCCTCCTTTTCAATTTCTTTTTGATTCAAAAAGGTCCAAAGAAGGTGGGGCAATTACCATTTAGATTGGTTAACATGCCCCAGCTGGTGTTTATTTCCATTTTCATCTGAAATATTATTCATTGTCATTAATAAACATGTTGAGAGCACTTTGTGGAGTTTGCTGTCTATATTGCACGTCTTAGCCTGGAGTAGTCACAAACAGCCTGAAAGCTGCCAAGCCCAAGTGGCACGAGGGGAATAATCATTAGGAAACAGCTTTCTTGAAACACTTAACCGTCAAAAACAATCATAAAGAATTTAAATGCTATAAGGAACAAATCACACTGATACGCCATTAATGACACCACTCCCCCTCTACTCTTTTTTTCAGTCTCCGGTAAACACAACAAAGAATTGTAAACTCTACTGGCAGGAGAAGAAAGGGTATTAATTTTTCAACCTGGAAACTGTAAACTGAAATTACCTGTGAAGTGGATAATTCTGTCTGGGGGAGACACGTATTTTCCACTTCCTTGTGTCAACACAACTTCTTTTGAGGTGCGCAGCTACGTCTGTACGGCCCTGATAAGTCTCTTATTCTCAGCAAAGAGTAATTTGCAAAATGCAGACTGCTGTACACACACTCTCCATATTGTTAATTAAATCATACTGCCTTTGATGTTTTCTCAGGTTTTAATGGGAAAATAACAAAATTAAATAGGATGCTGTCTCCCCTTCTTGTGAGAAGAATGATCTGCGGATGCTACAACAGTGACTGAAGCCAAAATACCGTAAATTAAATAAATAAATAAAATAATGAATAAATAGAATAGAGAAATCAAATTAACCGCAAATAAAAGTGCATGACTTCGCTCTGAAAGCTGGGGTATTGATTTTCTTTACAGCTGTCACAACACTGGGATGCAAGGGAAGGCATTATTCAATTATTTGCACCTTATACCACCAAACGATCAAGAACTCCAAATGACTGGACAACTGATACAAATTAAATTCCATCCTTTTATTTATTTTTTTTAAATATAGAATCCATACATTTCCAAGACAGTTTTAGGTTCAAGTCGATTCTGAGTTTAACTTTGACTGTATTTCCTAATTGTGAGAAGTTTCCTGGTTCAAATCTCCGCTGAAGTTTGGATGTTGTCACACTGTCTGTGTGGATTTTCTCTGGGTGCTCAAGCTATCTTTCACTGTCCTACAACTTTCAACTGATTGGTGACATTCAACTGGCCGCGTAGAGTGTGAGCATGCGTGCTTGTTTGTATCGACCTGTCCAGGCTGCAGCCCACCTCTCGCCTGGTGACGTAGGATAATCTTCCCCTGTCAACGTTGAAACGTATGGAAACTGTATGGATGGATGGATGTCGCTGGGTGGACATGCTGATTTTAATCATATTCATGAGGAAACAACTTTTAGTTTGTCTCCCTTTCTCCAACCTGTCCCTTAATCTGATCAATAAAGATGAGTTTCTCTCCATAATGAAATCCACACTCAATCACAAGTTTGTCAGTGGAAAGGTCAAGCAATAAAAGGAGATTTTGTTCTAGGAATAAAAAGAGACTAATTAGTTTACTCCTCTCCATATGAGACTGCTAAAAAGCATTCTTGCTGAAGAGTGTGATGCAATCCATTTTGTTGAGTCAATAATTACGTGGGCCACAAATATGCTGAGAGTATTACACGATGACCTTTGCTCTAATCAATCTTTTAACACTTTGTGTCTTAGAAGTAACATCTGCAGATGGGGACTGTGTTTTCTGAGAAGGGTTAAGCTGATAAAAGTATACAGCCCTTAAGGTGTTAATGGCAGGCTGATTATCTGAATGGTTAGTGTTTTTACTCCAACCTCTAATTACTTCCAAGGCTAGTCTTTGAAAAAGCAATTATGAGCTGGGCCAAACTGTACATCTCACTTTAACGGTTCAATGCTGAGATAATTTATTTGGTCTAATTTGCAAAATGTCAGCGATAAGTAGGCGTAAAACATACAGGAAAAATCTTGCTTGCTTTACATCCTGTTCTACATGCCTCAGTCTCCATGCAACATTCAAAACCAGAAAGATGCTACAATTTGGCTTAAAGGTCATTTAGTGTATCAACTCAACAGGCTGCAAATTTAGCAAAGAAGAAATACGTATAAAATGCTTAATACTTCCAATTTAAGCTGTATCTGTCATGTGGGCATAAATATATCAATCTTAAGATATTATAGTTAGCACATAAGGGAAATGTGTTTTCTAGACTGCTTTCTTTTACTTTATCCACCAGTAGAGGGCGCATAATTGCCCTTGAATTTTCTTGAGACTGCTGCTCCTGAGCCCATTAATGTGTCATACAGTCTGAGGTCCTTCACTGATACTTGTTACATAGTCTTTATTTCTTGCAGTGCTTCTTCAATAGCCAAGACTTCAGCGGTAAATATACTATATATTATACTATATACATCCTGCCATTTAAATCACACCAGAAAGAACTCCTATTGCACAAGTGCTGCACATGAGGTTAATTTATGTGAGGGTGTCTTGTAAGATTACAAAGGTGTAAGGCACCTGTGTAAACGATATGTCCTGCTTCTGTCTAGCTACAGATGTCCAAAGGCAACCTGACAGCATGGCCCCACAGACAGGCCAAGATTAATGATTTGTGACAACTTCAACGAGCCAGGATATGAACAGTCATCCCACAGCCGTTACATAAGTGGAAACAGCTGTTGTTTCGGCAGAAGCTTTGATTTCTTTCTATAGCTGCTCCTCATCATCACATG
>JBAMYA010000002.1:6640099-6684789 GCA_037176975.1 Arrhamphus sclerolepis | reverse complement strand
CATCATCACATGGCGGGAGAGGGGACTCCCTCATTCACATAGAAGCAGGCTGAGCAATATGCTGTATTTATGTTGTGCAAATAAGAGGAAAAATAAGTTTTCCAGTGTCTGCTTTTCCTTGTGGTGTACTATTGAGATATCCTCTCAGAAATTGCACATATCAATAAAAACAACTAACTGCATCAATGCTGTTTATATTGGTGTCAGGAGGACCTTGCAGTGTAATTATAATGGCATGAATTATGTGTGGCAGTAATTCTGCTGCTCAGACTAGGTTGTGATTAGCATGGGCATGAATGGAGCTAGATTAAACCCAGTTGGAGAATATAGTGAAGGACCTGCAATTAGATACAGCATTATTCCTTTTCTGCCTTGTTCTGAGAACACTTCTGTGTTCTCGTACTATAAGATTTAGATAACCCCATTGTGATGAAAGCCTATTTCGAAACCCGGTGAATGTAAAGAACACGGCAGACCACTTTGTTCCAGCAGGACAAAAGAGTAGCTTAGCGTGGTTTTTTTTTTTTTTTTGTTCACAATGTCTGCTTGCTTTTCTAAACCTGTTTTATATCACGTCTATAGTTTATAGGAAACAGTTTGTAGGTTCATTTGTATGAAGGCAAAAATGCAGTCTCCTTAAACGACCAAGTGTGTTTTACAATGACAATAAAATGTTTCAAGAAAAAAAAAATCAAATCATTTTAAATATAACATGCACATTTTCTAGGAAAGCAGCTTCCTTTGGAAAAGAAAAAAAGAAAAAAAAATCTGTACAATTCAGTATTTTGTACAATTATTCATCACATTAGCAAGATGTCATCTGGGTTTGCATGTCTGCATGCACTGTCTTTGCTTAAGACTTAGCAGATGGAACCATGGGATGGAGGTTATCAGCCATCCCATTCTCTTCTGGACTGTAATTCCTTGTCGACAGTGTGCTATGGACCCTAAAGGCCCGCCATCTGCTTACTTACGCTTGTTCCAAAGGTGAGAAATTTCAAACCCCCACCTGGTTCTTATTTTAGCCATGCCACCTTCAGCAGTCACCAGTATTGATTACACTTTTTGCATGTAAATGTAGCCGTACGGTGCAACGCAGTCTGGTTATTCCGTACTGTCAAAGGCTGAATTATAATCAGCTGTCCAATTGGCCTTTTAATTGCATAATGCAAGTGATTGTGGGGTCCTTTAAGGTTTTCAACAAATAATTCATGTCTCAGCTTGAATTTCACAGAAGAATTTTGATGTAAAAAAAAAAAAATCAAGTGAAATTGACTGTAGAGCAAGATTAAAGGTTAAAAGGAACATCAGTGAGTTAAAACTTAACAAACCACACTCATTAATATTTCAGTCTCAAACTAAGTTTAGTTTTTTTTTTGTTTTTTATTTTTTAACTACAGAGACAGGCATGTGTCTCATTTATTTATTTTTCCCCCAGATTTGATGTTTTCAGTCTATCTTAACTCGGCTGATTTGTTCCTGCTTTTGATGCTTCGGCAGATTCAAAGATGTGAAGATAAAAATAAAATAAAACATAACGTACACAGGAGTACATGTTTATATATACATGGCAAAGGAAAAATGATGCACAGGAAAAGCATTTCTTTAAATGGTATGGCATTTACATTTATATATCTTTATTTGCCTGGCCAATAATGTTTAAAGGTGCTGAGCAAAATCTTTTCTATTTGCATTAGCAAAAAGGAATTAAATTAAGTGACTCTGTAGATGCTGCTTACTAATGCAAATTTATATTATGTTGAGTCAGTTGTGTTCTGCTTTCTGGTCAAAAAGACGATTTATTTTTCTTGTTTTCTCCCCAGACTGGGAGATTCATCAGTGTATTCAGATACTACATCCTGACATACGAGCCTTCCCCAAAAACAAGTCTGCAGTCACTGCAACGTGCAGTCTTCCCTTTGTGACTTTAGAGCTACACGCAAGAAAACACGCTGTTGCAATGCTGAAGGAAATGTTAAAAATTTTGGATTAAGCACATGCAAAAAATAAAAATAAAAAGTATGTCCCATTTGCTTAGAATTTGAAATTACTGAACAAGCATCTTTGTGGCTCATGTAATCTCTTGTAATATTTTGTGTTAACTTTTGAACTTAAGCAGCTTAAGATAATCTAAAATACATTGAAACAGAGAGCTGACTTAAGGGATATACTGTGTCCCATGGGCTTCTTTAGACTAAGATATTGAGCTGTTATACCGAGCTTCCTGTGAAAGACTCTATACATCATCAAATTGATCTAGTGAGTAAGAGTTAAAGCGGAGCTCAGAGACAGAAATCTCGTTCCAAGGTCAGTTAGCGGGAGGCGAAAGTCAAGGGTCAGCTGTCTCCTCTCGCCTGCCCTTCATGCATCCTCTGCCCAGCTCCCGGAGGTCCTAAGAGATTCCACCCTTGCTGATGAGTTAAACCTGTTTGAGCCATAGAAATCCATGGGCTTTCTATTGGCCTCGTCTGCTGCTGTGCGTGACAGCGATCACACCGCTCAGATGCATCAATCAATATCCATATAACAGCTTGCAGCTGTTGACGTAGCCAGTGCCCGGCATCCAAAGTTTTCCAGGAGACCAAAGTTCCCTGCAAAAGCCTAGAGTAGTTCATCATGAGATGGATTTCTTCCCCAAACACCAAACGTTGACTATGCATGGACACACGGTTTTTCCTCAGGAGACGTAATCTCATTTCACTAAATCACTCACTCCCTTCATGTAAAAACAGGGGAAGTGTTGAACCGGTTGCCATACAGCATGATTCAGAGTTGCTAAGTTTAGCGCATGCAGCCCATAAAGGCTGTGGACAGAAGGTTTCCCCTGGGCGCTCAGAAAAATGCTACATATGAAATGGAGCGGCAAACTTTCTCTCTCTCTCTCTCTCTCTCTTTTTTGTTTTTCTTTTTGAAATGGGGCATTATGTATGCATGTGGGGAGGTTTGTTAAAAACCCTTGTCTGCTGTCAGGCTTCACCTCCCCTTTTCTTTGCTCTGAGAGGAAAACGTAAGCTGTTTACAAAGACAGTATGACAGGTTGGATACTGCTAACTTAAGTTTTCATGTCAAAACCTGTCAGTGACATTTACCAAGAAGAAAAAGCATGTCAAACCAAAAAAAAATGCTCCCAGATAAAAAAGACCAAAGCAGTTGAAATGCGGTTGAAAATAGCACTTAAACCTCTACAAATGTGCATTTATTTCAGACTAGAATGAGCTTCCAAGAGTTAAATTCTTGTATCTTACAGTCTTTTCATGTGGTGCTATCATTTCTTAATTATTCACTGGATAAATCAACATTTTTTTTTTTGTGTGTGTCACACTGGAATTCAAAATCTGAAATAATGCAGCTTCTTTTTAGTGGACCAGTAACAGAACATATACATGAAGAAGAAGAAAAAAAGAAAAGAAAGAAATACATATATATATATATATATATATATATATGTTGGGTTTGGTGATAAAGGCTTTGGGCTGTTTTGAGTTGAACATGGAATAGAAAAAATATTTTTTTCAAGGGCAGTGTGCAGTCATGACGCTGTGTTATTCCCTTTGATTGCCAGACCACTGGCAAAATGTAAACACTTGTGCACGCTGCACACACAGACACACATGCACACGTACAGGGCTTGGTTGTGTTGACTTCACAACATCAACAAAATATACAGAAGCGAGATCAGAGTGAAGAGACATCAGACAGCCACGTCCAGGTGATATTAGAGTTTTTGTGCATGAAGCTGCCCTTTTCTATATGCTAGCAGCTGTGGTCCTGGTAGTATGGATCAGCCATATATATGCAGGGTCCCTCTGTGTGAATCTTATACATTTCATACCCTTTGATATTAATAATATATTGATCATATCACTGTTGTTTGAGATTTTTTTCATGTGTCAAAGAGCATCATGTAATAATATCACTCAATATTATATGTATTCTATGGATCATTAATCTTACATTTGTTATTATGTTTAAAGTTACAGTTTTTATTCTGTCCAATTTCAATCTGAGTGTTTTGATAAAACATTAAAGTCAATAGAAATATTGTATTTCAGATGTTTATTTTGACTCTATTTTACCTTAACTTTAGCATGAGCACAGCTATCCTTTAATACTCTATATTTTTGTGTCTGCTAAACAAACAAATCTGCAAACGCTTTAGTGGTTATATCTAACAGTATGATTTGATGATCAGATGAGTACAGACACAGCTACATTTGTTAAAACTAAAGTACTAAAGGACGCTGAACAGAAGAGTCAACAATCATTTACAGTTTCTGTTCTAAAGACATTTAACTACATTCCATTTTTTATTTATTTTTTTATTTGTATTACATTAACACACTACACACATATTGCTCAGTTGTGGCCACCAGATTTATTCTTTTTTATTAAGTTAGCTTCTTTTTGGGGGGATTTTGAATTTTAAACACTTTGTGATTTGTGTGTGTGTATATGTTTTGTTTCCCTACAGTGCTCGGGGGCTTTAATAATAAAAGAGAAACAACTTCAAAGAGATTAACTCGTCTGCTTCAGATAATAATGAAACAATGAGCTAGCACATCGTTTTCTGCTCTTCTTGCTGCCACTGTATTATGAATCAGGAAAGAATGTGTAAAGCAATTTGATTATATTTTCTCTCACTGTCACTGCCCCTTTTTGTTTTATTTTTTTAGTTGTCTTTTATTAGAGGAAAGATTTCATGGTGAAGACAGAGTATTGCTAATTGCTGCGGCATGCAATAAAAAGCGGTTTTAGAAAAATCCCCCATAACTGAGCCTGAGTGCAGACGCTAATGTTCTTCCAGCACTGCAAGCAGCAGTGCGAGTGGTGCACTGCAAGTCAGGGATCAAATCAACGAAGATGGCAAACTCACATGCTAGGAGAATTATTTGTTTTCCTTAATCATGTACAGGAGTAGCCAAGTTTAAAACCCAGTAACTCTGAATCACTCAAGAGGGCAAAGTGTACAAGAGGGTGAATCAAATGTGCCTGGACTGTGGGCGTAGTTTGGCTTTGAGCATGTTGGAAGGTTCCTGGTCAAGTTATGTCAGATTTTAACAGCCATTCCAGCAGATTGGCCTTGCTGGTATTCTGAAGGCCCATAAAGACTGATTCATCACCGCTATTGCTTGCAGAGGGCATGCAGAAGGCAGGGAAAGAGCAGCTCTCAGGTATGCTAAAGTCAATCGTGATGGGATCTGTCAACTCTGGAAATGGCTCCCTCTCGCCCTGCTGCCTTGCACATTTTATCAGCTGAAGGAGTCAATGACAGAAAGTCTATTGAGCCCTGGCTGTCCGTCCATACAAATTATTTCTTTCTGTTGAGAAACATTTGTGTTAAAAAGCAGCTCGATTATCGGTCAAATTTGGATGCGGATTCTGGACTGATGCTAAGAATAATAGCCAAGTCTGGTCCAAACCCTCAGCATTATTTAGCAGAAGTATCCCTCCTTGCAAGTTGCACGTTCAGCTCTTTTTCCACCCCATATTCCCTCTGGTAATCATAATTATATTGGGGAATTCTATTCGTTGAAAGGCTGCTGACCACCCTTGAGAATGAAAAATACAATAATGCAGCAATATAATAATTTGTTTCTGTCGACACATCTTCAAGCACAGCAGGATTTGTGGGCAGAAGACAACGGGTGGGCTTTAGAGGCATTATGGATCATCATTATTGGATCATCTTTTGAGTGACAGGTAACAAGCTCAGGGGCCCAACGAAGGTTTCCCCTTGTTGGGTATGCACAGTCCCGTCCTACTTTACAAACCTATTTATTCATGTTATTAAAGAACCCCCCCCCCAAAAAAAAATAAATAAATAAATAAATAAATAAAATAAATAAATAAAATATATTTATTATATATACACATATACCCTGATGTTGAATTCTTGATGGATTGATGGATATCAACAGTTTCTTGAAAGTCCTTTTTGTGTGAATCAGTAACTGATCATTTCATACATATTTTCACTCTGAATGGAATGTTAATAATTTATTCAGTCCCTCAAAAGCCGTCCTAGATTTAAACTGCAGAAACTTATGTGTGTTCCAAGAATATGTGCTCTTGATATAAAGGAGAGCTATGGATTTGTTTTCCCTGAGAGTCGATGCATGTTTTTTTTGTTTTTTTTTTGTGGTGGTGGTGGAAAATGGAATGTTGAAGGAGGCATACCAGCTGCTCGGCTGCCTCCTTACATTTTGTTTCCCTCCACCAGTCCAATTTCATATTGATGAGCCCTGCAGCAATTCAAATTGCATGTCTTCTTTAAAAATTTAACTAGCAAAGAGAGGAATCACAGTCTTTGCTCAAATCCAGCCACTGTTGAAAATTGCAAATGCTATTGCTGTGAGAGGAAAATCAGACAGCAGGTAACTGTATAAGTTCAGATTTTCCACCTTATAACAATAGACTTTGTCTTATGTGCCTAACCAGGGTGCAGTGGGTTGAAAATGCAAAGCTGGATCCTTTGTAATTCAGCTCCCACTGAAGATCAATAGTAATACTGAATTGTAATTTCACCATCTGTTTCAATATAAAATTGCAACTTGCTCTTGAGGATTTGCCATGCTGCATATGTATTGCTCAAAGGGTGTCAACTGCATAAAGCAGTAAAGTGGGATTCTTCCCTGCACCCTCCTGCAGTCATTTCTGGGTCTCTTTCAAATCGAGGTTGATATAAATTCCTTGTGAAAAGAAAAACATACTTTGTATTACCACCATCTGTGGCAATGACATGCTATTCACTCATCATTTATGAAAAACAACAATATACTGACACTGAATGAGTTAGATAGATGAAGTGAGCAAAAGAAAGGCGATGGCTCAACAAAGTGACGGTCCCAGTCATTTTGCTTTTTGGGGGGGGCATAGGAAGTAGTTTGGTTAAATGAATTTGATGAGTATAATTTGTTAATCACATGAGAGGGGAATAATTGGTGAAATAACTAAATTGACAAGGTCTATTTTCAACCTCAGCCTTTAAAATTCTCATTCAGGATGCTCCCAAGGAAGCTGCTTAAAAATGATAATCCGTGGGAGGAAGAGGGAATCTCCACAGACCTGCCTCAAGCCTGCTTTCAACCCTATTAAGAAATATCACGCAGCCTTCCAAAGAAACCTAAACTCAATATTAAACTCTGCATACTCTGCCTCCTGCATACCTTCCTATTGCCTCAGCCTTTTTTGGTTGAGCAGATCAGAATGAAAAAATGAAAAAAAGACAAAAAAAAAACAAAACTCAAAGCACCTGCCAAATAAGTCACAAACAACATGTCATTTTGTTTTTGACAGATTTCCATAAAGTGTAATGCAACTGCACAATTCTTCTCACTGTTTTCAGTTTATTATTTTTGAAAATATTCTTTTCTTTTCTGTTATTCTACAGGCTTGATAAATTGCCTAGAAAACATTCTTGTCCTTGATGTAGTTCTAAAAGATGAAGCTGCTGCTCCTAGGTTTCTCAAACTACTAAAATAAATCCCAAAACAGTGCCATGGAAAAGAATGTTCTGCTTAGCTTGCAGCTATATACGCTGCCTGGCCAAAATAAAAAAAATAAGTCACCACATGGATTTAACTAAGCAAATAGGTGAGAGCGTCCCATTGGAAAAGTACTTTAGTGATGAATATGTTTCAGTAACTAGTCAGTCAACCTGAACTGATGCAGCGAGCAGATCCTCGATCCTTGATAACTGTGAAAAGATGCTACTTTTTTTCAGAATTGTCCAGTCTGTATCAAGGTAACAAAACAACCAGGGATATTGCTAAAATTGGATAAAGAATTGTCCAAGGAATTAAAACCTGGAAGGATAGTGGTGAGCCATCCACTTGGGGGAGGAATGTGGTCGGAAAAAAATCCCCCCAAAAAACCTGAAGGATTGAGATAGGAGATTGCTCCAGTGTTTGGTTAAATCGTATTAGAGAAAATACACAGTAAGACCCGTGCAGCATTTACCAATGAAAGTAAGAGCATTTACACAGAACTAAAAGTATCTAAACAGATGTGTAGCCTTATAAAAACCATTGATCAGTAAGGCTAATAGAAAACAAGGCTTCATTTCTCTGGGGAGCATAAAAATTGGACTCTGAAACGATGGAAAAAGGTCACGTGGTCTGATGAGTCCATGTTTACCCTGCTCCACAGTGAATCAGGGTAATAAGAGCATCATGCCTGGTGCCTACATGCAAGTCAGCGGTATTCTGATCTGAGGTTGATTCAGTTGGTCTAGGTTCGGCAGCATTATGCCCCCATCAGCTGAATATAATGAATGACCAAGCTTTTCCATCAACAAAGCTTGTCTCTTCTCACATGCAAGGATAAATTTCAAGATTACAAAGCCAGAATTCATCAGGCTTCAATGTGAGAGTGGATCAGCGCACATCAGACATTTTTTTTTGTTTGTTTTTACCTTTGGAATGGCCACACTGGTCCTGTAATAGGCTGGCAGCCTCTTCAGGGTATAGTCCATCTTTTGGCAAGTGATTGCCAAGATGTCCTCCAGCAGAAGCCTCACGACCTTGAACGGGATTGATGTGGGTATACCGTAGATGATGGAAGGATAGACCGGCCACCACAGAGTCCAAACCAAACCATAACCCTATTCACAATTTTTGGGAAGTGCTGCATAAGGCTTCTCACATTGGTCCAACTCTCCCATCATCAATACAAGGTCTTGATGAAAGATCAATGGAACTCCAGACAAAAATGAATGTTATGACATTGCATGAGTGGATCGAAATAATGCTATCGCAAATAAATGTCATAATAAGCTCAATTTGCCAGTGTTTGTGAGTTCATTGAGTGATCCTCAACCAATATAGTCAGTTACATTTATCATTATTATTATTGTTGTTATTTGGAATGGGTTTGGTTTAAATACAGTGCTTTGTCAATACCCATCATGGCTGAAATCTTTATAGTACATGCAGTGCTCAACAACTCCTTTCAAGACAGTCTCTCTTGTGGCGTATACGTCAATTTGTCTGGTGATTTATTTGTTGGCTGACTGAACTGGTATCACCTAACCCGTTCAGGTAGTCTGACTGTGTGTTTCTGCGAATCATCGAGAAAGGGAGAGGGAGAGAAAGAGAGAATAAGAGCGAGGCTATGCAGTGTATTCATACTTGGTCCGCATCCACTCACGCTGTAATGGGAAAAGCAGCGTGCAAGCATAACTCTCAAGAGAAAACAGGGAAAGATGAGAAAATAAGTGGGTCAAACACAAGGCGTGAGGGGCAGGACTGGCAAAGAGGACCCCACTGAAATCAATGCACATCTCAAACCCTGCTTTAGTGGGATATCGAACAACAGAAAAATGTACTGTGGTGGTAAATGACGGGCTGAGAGCTGGAGGTGCCCTCTCTGAGTTTGATTATCTAATTCCCAAGACACTTGTCGTCATCATATCTTGTAAGATAACTGTGATAATAGTTGTGTATTTTTGCTGTTACAGTAAAGTATACCCAAAATGTCGGCCAATACACCCCATGTCTCCCGAGACATAGTCAGGATACATCACCAGCGTTACGGTGTTAAAAGAGGTCATTTTTTCTATCTCAGTGAATGTAAGCTCCACTCCACAGCAATTACCAGACATATTAACACGAGAACAACAAGCAAACACAACTCACAAAGCAATGTAATTTTAACTTCTCACTTCCATGAATTGCAATTTTCACATTTTGATCTAGCTTTGTTTCAATTCATTAGAGGGCAAAGACTATTTGGCTCCTGACAGTCACAATTCAGACAAAAACAAACAAACAAACAAAAAAAACTTGGAAGAATAGTTTATGGCTTAAACCATATTTGCATATTTGGCATCAGTTATTCAGGAACGGATGTTGTACAGCAGAATGATCAGTTATTATTTAACCTGTACAGATGCCATTACTCATTGAGCACAAACTGGTGAATATGAAATCAACTGTTTTGATCTAATGATTTTAAAAAATGCACAAAGAGAAACAAAAGAAAAAGGGTAATATAACAAAAATAGGAATATTCCTTGAACAAATCAATATATGCAGCCAAAGTCTTTCTAAATGACGAGATTTTGAATTAGCAAAGAAAGAAGTAAAATGAATAGATAAATAAAATTGTTCAGTTTTTTTTTTCTTTTTGACACAATGACTGTATTTGGAAAAAAAAAGAAAAAAGAAAAACAGGTTGAATGTTTGTCATCCAGTTATTTGCTGTGGACACAAAGAGAAATCCCAAAAGTTGCTTTACACGAGTTGGGCGCTTCAGAAGGCCATGTACACGAAACCTGTAAATTGTACTGAAGTGCAGAAATAACTACAAAAATGTTTAAAAAAAAAAAAAAAAAGTGTGTGTGTATTCCACAGACACAGACTGCAGGATGTTACAGTGATGTTTTACGTGCAGGTTTATTTAGAATATGGAGCGCTGGACTGCAGGAACAAAGCTTTTATTGGTCCAGAAGGCAAAACACATGAGCATAAATACATATTTTACGGCGTATTATCCAAATTACTGTGAGTTTCTGATAAATGCTATGAATTGGCCCGAACTGCACCCATCTATAAATGTTGACATGACCTTCCTTATGTGGTTTTAGTGACATTTTGAAACCGTTTCAGGCTATTGGCTCAATTAACCAGGATGTTGCTGTGGGAAATTACAAAGTCATCTGTCACAAAAGCTCCTTTAAAGAGACAGCTTGTATTTTTCTCTGTGGGGTCAACATATGGAATCGTTTACATGTAAAACACTCAAATGATGATAAATAGGCCACCTTAACTACATAATGGCAAACTTTCTGACAACTATCCATGATGGAATCATGTGGTAATTCAACCTCTCTCCAGCTTTCTGTCTTGCTTCATCTGTGGTTAAAACACTGCAGAGTTCTAGGATTAGAGTTTCAGTTACCATTCACTTAGATTTATGTGATTCTAAATCATGGGTTATTTAAAAATAAAAAAAATAAAAAAAGGAAAGAAAAGTCTTCCACCTGCCACAAAATTAGCCATCAAACCATCAACCTTACCCTTGAGCTTCTGCAAACTTGACAGAAATGAAAAACAGAAATATAATAGATTTTTTTTTCTGAAGTCCTGAAGGGAGAATTTAACATTTCAATGTCACGTCTTCCTCGTACAGTGAATCATTGATTTTAGGAAGTGCTTTTATGCGATACAAATCACCATAAGTCTAAATCGGGGGAGAAGGAAAAAAAAAAAATCCCATTTTGAAATTGCGTCCTCATTTGTTAGTGGCACAGCACCTCAATTACCCAGTGAGCAGGTTTTTATTTATTCATGCAGACAAAGTCACGTATTCATGAGGATTAACCCAAAACTCTCTCATAGACTGGCAGGCACAGATTGCATATTTTACCATATGAGGAACAGCTGACGCGTTTCCCCTCAGAAGATTGAGGGAAATCAAGAGAGAAAGAAGACTAGCTGAGTGTGTTACAAGATGCTGCAATGGTCAGTTTCACTAACTTTATTCTCATTTGTATTTGCAAGAATAAGAGGGATTTATCAATAATGTGAGCGCGACAGAGGGTATCTTTGCTGAGCAGAAATAAAAGAGCATATGCTTCTGTAACAGGAAATGGGATTTTTTTTTTTTTTAAGATTTTTCCTTTGCAACTATTTCATGTCTTTTTCCTTTTAAAAGTTGGTTTTGTGTCTGAAACTCTTTCAAAAGAAAACATTGATTGAATAAATCCAAACAAAACATTCACATCCACCTTTGCAAACAGGCGTAGAAACAAAACACACAGTTTGTGCATCAATTCAACTAAAGAAGTCGTGCAGAGTCACGGTGAATGCCAACAAAATACAATCCCTTCAGATCAAATGCACTCTCTCCGGACAATATCAAATCATCCTAACAGCCAAACTCCTCATCAGAAATTGTTAGGGAAATCCTCTGTCCCCTGTCATATTACCCACATTTATCAGGATGCAGCACAGCCATTACGTCTGGAGGTTTATCAAATTATCTGCTTGCAGAATGGCTGAAAAAGGACACATTACTACCAGTCGACTTTATCTGAGCTGCTGCGAAGCAATATTCCAGATACTGCAGCAAGCAAAAGCAAATTAAGGTGAACATAACACAGAGTTCAGTGAAGCATTAACAGAATGGATGGCCCTATCCTGATTTTCTATCTGTCGGGACAGATGTCGCCACGTCCCTGTGACTCGTGAGGTGGACGGCCCTGTAAGCAATGGCAGATGCTCCGCTGGTAAGACAGATGGAATTTTGCCGGGGTTGTGGGGAAGTATGCACACTTTGGAAAAAATAAATTAATATGAATAATTCACAACACAATAATAATATTAACTGCAATGCCTAGCTGAGGAATAAAACTTAAGGTTTTCTATCTGAAATGCAATGTGTCATATTAATGACATACAGTGTAACAAAATGGACTTTTAATATTACAGGTCAAAGATGCATCATCTACTCAACAAATGACCATAATTCAAATCCAGGACTTGCTATCTCCTCAACTTCAAATGTGAAACTAGAGTAAAGAGAGATGTGGCTTGCAACCAATTTTGGGCTTTGTTTTTTCTTGAAATATGAGGACAAAGCCCAGTAAACATAAGAATGCTGCTCTGGGCAAGTAAGTGAACCATGCTAGAGAAGGCACCCATTCATTTCTTCTATGTCTTTCTGTCGGCATTCGCCAACAGCGTTAGTGTTGGACATGTGGGTGTATAAATATATGAAAGTAAATGAAGCCTGCCTGAGAGGTTGCAGGCAGGAGTCTGCTGCACATACGAGTAAGTACGCCTGTTATATTCAAATGTAGGCATCAGTATAAAATCAGCCCAAATCTGTATTTCACAAACACCATGCCTCCTAATACACTGTGATATCAAGCTCCCATTGTGGGGTAATTGCCACTGATGAAAAGAAAAAAAAAAGGAGGGGGGGGGCACACAAAACAAAAAAACCCAAAAACAACAACATTTCATTCGACACAATCTGTGTTAAACTGAAATCAATGAGGCTGAATACTGAGATTAAAAAGTGATCGGCTCACCAATGGCCAATAATGACAACAAACAGTTTCAGAGTACTCCTCATTTTGAACAGACAAAGCCGCTCAGTGGTTTTAAATATGGTCCAACGTGGTCTGGATAATGGCAGCCTATTGATCTTCCCTGGAAATTATACTTAAACCCCAACTTTCTGAGCAGTTCACTGTAATTCTGGATAGAGACAGTTACAGTAAGCAGTTTCTGTGTTTAAGGAAAAATCAACCACCGGGAGACTTTTTGTTTGAATGTTGAGCTGCTCTCATCTCGGGCTTCTGTTTCTGAGTTCGAGCTCTTGCAGCAGAGAGAACCACGCTTAGGACACCTTTGCAAGGGAGTGTTTCAAAGACCCTCAGGTTGTCAGTGGTAGGGCTTCATGTTCCGACCTTTCTGTTCTTAAACGTAGCTGTACTACGTGGGAGGCATGTTCAGATGGTTGCTGATCAAGGTGTTCGTACATATGCGCCTTCTTTTCTTCTTGCCATCTGATGTGTCTGTGTGCACTGTGCCTCTGTGAAAATAATAGCAATTAATCAAGTAACCAAAACCAAACTCTTTTTTTTTTTCTTAATAGACCAAGAGCAAATATACAGCAGAAGGGAGAAAGTAGGTCAGGTTTTAAGCTTAAAGCATGATGAAGTATTGGACTTTATAAAAGAGTGGATTTTACTGCAGCCCTCCTTGCAGCCTTTTCTCTTTTATTCTCTGCAGATTCATTAAAATGAACAATTATGAAACATATGGTGTGTCTTTTAAAAAAGCATACATGCTGCACATGTGGGGTGAGAGATCTGTTTTAAAACATGATGTGAAAATTGAGGTCCATTTTTTGTTTACTGTAAGGCTAAAAGGGTCCTAAATTGACACATTTTTGCCTTTTTATTGGCTGCCTTTTACTTTTACTCTTTATATCCACTGTCCTTCATTTCAGACATTTGTTTTATCCGTTCTTTCCTCTCCATTATATGGACAGCCGTAATAACAATAAGAGGCTTCAAGTCAACATCATTTTAAAAGAGAGCTTTTAGTGATCAAATTTATTGAGTTCCTTCAGGGATGTGTTCAGCTTTACATTCAACATGTGCAAGAAGGGAAAGTACAAGAGAAGGCTGTCAGTTATGTGTTATAATGGCCTGTGTTTCCTCATTCATTCTTCATAGCACATAAAACAGAAGTCAGCATGAGACCCCACAGCACCTCTGTCCTCACCACCATGTGTTCCAGTAAGGGTGCATTATGGCATGGACCAGTGATTCCCAGATGTGACAGCAGGGCTGATCATCAATTATTATACCTCACTGGATCAAAATGAGCATATCTACTCATTCCAACATCCCCAGCGCTGGCCTGTGGCAGCTGTGCTGTGGGTTAGAGCACCTCCAACCCTGCGTCCACCATGCCCTCTGCACCCGTAAGCTCACTAACACCAGTCAGAATCCTTGTGGAAGTAGTGGGACATGCCTGAGGAAAACAACTGCCTCCTCCTGGTGACCTGCCGTGTTAAGCCAACTGCAGAATGAAGGGCTTGCTCACAAAGGATCTTGATTTTTATCATAACAAAGACGACGGTGTCACCACTGCCTGAATCTGGCATCAAGAGACCTTTCTGTCTTTTTTTTCCTGCAAACACTATGAACTTTCTGTGTCTTATTCTTCTCTGTATGTCTTTTTTGACTTGTCTTGCCATTCTATCTGAAATGCATGCTGAGAAACCGTAGACTCATGGTTTTATTTTTCAAAATATCAACTGTTTCTATTGCAAAAAAAGAGGATATAAATAAAAAACCCTGCGCCATTGTTTTATGACATTATGTTAGCATGAAAAATGAAATCTGTTCCTTGAAAATTTTGCTCTCTTACGAGTGTTTTGAATCAGTCGGCATGAAGAAGCCGCTGTGTGACAGATGTTTGACACTTGAAATCCAGCGGGAGGCCTGGTTGAATGGAATCAGGACAAATCAATGCAATCATGCAGGTGTCTCAGGGGAAATGGGGACAAAGGGACACAGTCTGTCTTTTTTTTTTTCAGCAGGAGCTTCTGGCAAGGATTTTGAGCAGGTCTGCTTCTGCACGCATGGAATGGCAGACGGATGACCGACCTCACGAGTGCTACATCGCCTTGAGGTCCCCACAGATGCCTCACAAAGAGGCTGCACATTAGTACAGCACAAACCACAGACCACAGTCAATGCCTGGGCTCTCTCGATGGGGAGGGTGCACAACACGCAGGTTCGTGTGTTTAGTGTCAAGCCCCTCAAAGCCCCCTGTCATTTTCTGATAAGCCAAACAACCTGAAGAGCCCACTGTGCCAAAAGTTCCTCTCCTTCAGCATGCCTCATGAGAAAAGCTCATCCTCTTTCTTCTGCCTTTCTTCCTTCACTCCCTCTTTCGCTGACTGTACTCTCACTCCATTTGTCAGCATTACCAAACCGTGAGTGGTCTCTGACGTGATCTATTTGTCCACAAATACCAATTTATCAACCAGTCAGTGTATACATTGATTGCTTGGGATATGGTCCCATACAGCACAGTGGAAGGTAATCCTGTACATGCTTCTGCATTCAACGCCTGAATTAAGCGGCAGCGGGAGCTCAGGATGCAGATTAAAAACAAACTGTAACCTGTGTGCTTCATCATATTTCAGCCATTGATGAAAACTTCCTTCAGAGTTCAAGTTTGTGTGTGTCTGTGTTTAAACTTTTATGCATGAATTTTCCATTCATTTATTGAAATTTTATGCCAGTGCTCATGACATTAATGATCTCCCTGGAAAAATCTGTTGCGAATGACACATTTTAGCTGAGATATGTGGAATATAGACAGATGGCATCATAGTTGTAGCCGTCTGTCATCATATCATTGATGTCACTGCAGCAATACTGCTGGTATCGCTGTGAAGTGAATCTCATTAAGAATGCAGTTTATGTCATCCTGTTTTCTTATTGGAAAATAAGGCTGAGAAAAGCAGCAATTTAATTTTACATTGGACCCAGCATACCATTCTCCTAGCAAATTTTGTCTGTCAGCATTTTTTTAATAATCACTTTGCCCTTATACATCAATAGTAGTTTTTATTTTATTTTATTTTTTTAGTATTATCATCATCTTTGGACAAAGAAGCTTTAAGATGGCTTTGCTATATGTTTCTTGCCTGCCATTCTGTGCTGCAGCATATCAAGACAACCCAAGTCAATAACATTAAAGGCTGAGAGAGGAGTTGAAAATACAACCCCTGAGATGCTGTGGTCTGCTCAGCCTTCAGGAGATTGATGCACAGTTATTTTGGTCAATAAGTCCTTCTGAGCAGAGGCCATCCTTATCCTTGGGACCGACTGTATGTGAAAAATGAGCAAGAGATGAGACCATGCATTCTAATTTGTTTTTAGCAAAATATCTTAAAGGAAGGAAGAAGGGAAAGAAGAATACAAGGCATGTGCGAGGATGGTGGGAGAAAGAGAAGAGGAAGCTGCACTTCCTCCACCCCCTTTTCAGCCCTGCTAATGCACTTATTCACAATAAACCATACCACTGGTTATATTGAAATGCAACACCTCAAAGCCAGACCATAATGGCTTTATTGAAATACGACACGGGCTGACCTGTAGAATTTACACACAAACATAAAATATCAAACGTGGAGATTATATATCTCAACGTCACCATCTCTCTCTGTTTAAATGCCAAAAAGAAGCTCAACCACATTTCAGAGATTTAGATGTATTACTAATGCCTGCTGTCAGCTCACTAGAAATCGAATCTTAGATATCCTCAATGCAAACTGTACATTGTAGATGCAGCCTACTCGCTGTGTGAGTGTACTGGGATTGTGTTCAAGATAGCACAAGCTCTGAAACTAACAATGAAGTCGACTGGGATTTTGGTGGAGGCTATCTATAACAAATGTCTTTTAATAAAACATTAGTTTATCTATTTTTTATAGCTCCCCATGTTTTCTTCCTGCTTCGGAGGGAGTGGAAGTTTCTGCTCTTCGAGCCAGGTGAACTATAATATCAGTTCATCCAACTATAAGGACAGGATCTGAGGAATGTTAGGAGCTCTGTGGCAATCTTTGGTAAGTTGAAAATCAAGTTTACTTATTATTTGGGGGGGCTCTTAAGAGGGCCTCGAGGCAGTATTTATCGGCTGGATGGTTTCAACCATATTCAAACAAATGAGAAAGAAATATTCACAAGGTAGCCTTTGGCAGGATATGCTAAATATGCTATTAGCAGTAAACAGCTTGCTCAGTTCTTATTTCAGGTGTTTGTATTTATTTACTTATTTATTTATTTTCATTTTCCATTCGCTACATGGAAACATGGACTTAATCCACTCACATCTCCTAAACAAAACATTTCATAGTTTTATATGCAATCCAAGCTACTTCAGTTTAGGAATCACAGAGTCAGTGAATGGAACAAAGCGAATTGTTGGCTGGGGCCTTTGAGGCTCTATCCTTGTTTGAAGTCTCTCTCTGGCGCTGCTAAGTTCAGAATACATTGTGCAAAGACAGAATCAAACTTGGCAGCTATTGATCCCTTCCCAAGCCAGACACACGACTTACTGAACATGTTAACAACTTTGGGATGAGTATTTTAATTGTGCAGGTCTCTGAAAAAGCCCACTCAAGTAACAGCGCTGGCGAATGAATCTGAAGTGGGAACTTTTGGACAGTTAAATACGATGCATACAGCCAACTTTCCTGTTTCTTCTTTCTTTCTTTCTCTCTCCAAGAAAATCTAATTGACTTCTGTGAGATTTCCATTTTTCTGGGTAAGCATTAACATACAAGAGAAAGAACAAACAACAACAAAAACAACAAACAATCCTAGTTAAGAAGTCATTTGAAATGGCTGAATTAAATAAGTAAATAACTGAAAGTTAGTAAAGTTCCTGTCAAAGTCAAATCAGCTTCCCAACAACCTTCTGTTCCACCAGAATCAAAAATAAAAACTGTTATTTTGTGACCTTGTAGTAGACTGTAGAATTAAGCAGATGTTGGTTTTATTGTCATCGGAAACTTGCTTCTATTCCATCCGTACGCTGACAGTCCAAAACCATTTTACAGTCTTTCTGTCTTCTCTGGTTGAGATCTGGTTGATTGCACTAAAAAGCCCTCAGTTTCCACTTCACAGAAGCCTTTGGCAAGCCGACAAAGACAAGACCCTGATGCTCTGGAAAAGCAGGTTTCTAGGATGACACTTTTTAGTTGTTTGAGAGAGATTTCTGCGAGCTGAGTTGACTCCTCTAGATCAATAACTCGTCTCTCTCTCTTCAAGACGACTGGTGTGGCATTTGAACCAGATTAAACAAGGGCTCCCCTCCACCTCACCTCTGAGAACAGAGCATTTCAACCAAATCCTAGTAGGTTGAGAAGGATACAGATGAGTCAATTTAAATCCTTTCTAACTCAGTGCTAAACCCTCGACAGTCACAGGGAAAAAAAAAACAAAAAAGGAGAAATAAAGTAGAAAAAGAAAAAGAAAATCTGAAATCTCCTGGAAGAGAAAGGCTCAATCTATGGAAGTTAAAATTCACTGTTTCTTTATTGAACTGTGATATATCTATTCAGGTGGCTGTAAAAAGTTTTGGGAGCCAGAAGGCACAAAGAGTTTTATTTATTTATAAGAGAAAGAATATATGGCGTTAACCTAACTGGTACAAGAGATGTAAAAAAAAAAAAAGAAAAAAGAAAAAGTGAGCTGAAGAAGTTGGAATGTAGATTTCGAGATAACTTTGAAAAAAGAAAAGGCTGAATTGTCATTTTATGTGCAGCATGAATTAAATATGCACACTGCAGCTAGAACATGTTAGATAACATGACAATATGTAAGGTCATAATGTGAAATGAAAGAGAAATACTTCCTCCCATCTTTCAACCACCAGCGATGTGCCCTTAAGCAAGGCACTTCATTCTTAATTACTGTGCTGAAGCTGCTCGTTTGTCAGCGGTAGATGATGAGAAGGACTGGCAAAAGTACAAGGTTGCATTGGCAGTTACTAAAGTGGCATTGTTATTAAAGAGAATGCCTGCTCAGCCAACCATGCATGAATAAGAATTGGAAGAAAAAAAAAAAAAACAGTTCTACAATAGTTCGTCATATTTCTAACCTGTGGTCAGCCAATTATCTGGCTCTTGCTGCATTATTAGAACTCTGACTCTCTGAACAAGGGTCTCTTCTTCCTTGCATGTCAGCTTAGTCTTTCCCCCTGGTCGCTGATGACATTGTAACACTAATTACAGCTAATTGTTCTATGCTGAATGGATTTAGTCACATTGCAAATGATATGCCATTGGTCAGTGTCACAATGTTTCCACAGAAAAATTCAACAGGGAATGGAAATTTGCACAAATGAATGTAATTAAGAAGCACATTTATTACATCTAATTGCATATGAGAACCCTCAAAGTGAAACTGAGATTGGGCTCATATGAATAATTAATGCAGCTAACTGTTCTGAACACTGTAACATTGTTGCTGTCACAAAATGATGTGCTAAGCCAATGGTAAGAATGGTAAAAATGTGAAGTTACTTTTTCTTTTTTTTCATGATTATTCAGTTCTCCGATCACAACCACAGAACAAATTTCACGTCTCTCATCTCATACAGTCTTTTTATTCTTTGGATGATTGTGTCTAGACAGACAAATTCCAATCTGTGAGCAAGCTTTGAATTGGTGGCTAGACATACTGGGTAGAGTCAGAGGTTAGAGAAGTATTAGAAAATTCAAGTGGCACCAATGTGTTTGGCACTCTACATCAAGTCAAGTGGCCTTTTCCAAAGACAAAAAAGGGCAGTTGAAAATCAGTCAACTGGAAACTCAGTTTGAGAGCCATTATGGATAGTTTGAACCTACAAAAATCAAAGAGTTGGGAATGCAACTCTCAGAAAGTCTGAACCCGGCAAGCCTTTAATCAGATTATTTGTCTTCTGGCATTAGGAATTATGTACCATGCAATAAAAGACAGAGAGGGTCCCAAAGTGAAACCCAATGTACATAAAAATGAGATACAGAACAATGAACTGAATCTGCTATTTTATAAAGCAATGACTTCAACATTAAAAACTAAGTATCTACAGTGCAGCATGCAGTACATTTAAAACTATAATCTTATTACACTTGCAGTATTTAAAGTGAGCTGGCTTATTTTAATAGAAGATTAGATCGTAGACAGACAAGGTGTAAGCTGGTCATTTGAAAGCCATATGCCACAGATTAAGATACGGCACTTCTACCGTACAGCTTTTTCACGTTTCTTCGAGAGACTAATGCACTGCGTCCGAACAGCTTTTAGTGAGCTGTTTTTAAGTGGGCAAAAAGCACAAATCCTAAATCCCCCAACTGCGACAACAGGAGAACAAAATAAGTATATTACAAATTGTCCAGAGGAAGAAAAAAAATCAGGGATTTGCTCCCACTCTGTTGCACTTTTTCTGAAAGCTTAGAACTGGTTGTTGTTTGTGGCATGATGATTCACATCATTCTTCAAAAGCTCTTCAGGACTTTCAGTGGGATAATATAAAGTGTGGAGGATGGACTAAACAAATAAATAATATATGTGTGTGTGTATATTATATATATACCAGGACTGAAGGAGTTGTGATGGTTGCTGCATTCCTGTTTGCATGCAGTGCATCTCATCTCCTGCCAACAGCATAGTCAATCACCACCAAGTCAGTCAGTCACCCAGCAGTCAGCAGTTATTTGGGGTCCACTCCGAGCACCTACACCACAGCAGTGACATGTTTTGGCTCTCAAAAAGTTCCCAAATATTCTTGATGGGTAATGTGATAATTCAGACACATTATTCTGGACTCCTGCTAATGGATACACATATTTATCTGTAATGAGTCAGACATTATATTCTGTCATGAGGATGGGGTGTTCTTAGTAAATTCTGGGAATGTTTATAGCATCTGACAGTGCTGGAAAGAAGACTTTAGGGTACTATGCGCTTCTTTTTTTTTTTTTTTTTTAAATAGTGGTGGTCGGGTGTGGTTTCTGCTCAGCTGCAGGGGAGATGTGGAGCTGTGGCACAAGGAACAGCACCAAAGAGAGTGACTGACAAAGCTGCTGAGGATTTGCTTATCATGTCTCCCTATTTAAGAAAAGCATGTTGGGACCAAGGTTGTTGAACAACCCAGAACTCAGTGCTCCCGAATCAGTAGCACCATCTATCTTTAATAAATTTAAACTAAACATAGCAATCGCGTGTGTTTTGTCTGCTGGTTGTACCCTGAGTGGCAAAGTCATGCCACACTGCAGGCACAGCTGGGAGAAGCCAAGTTAACAGAGCAGTGACAATTGGAAATCCTGGGGCAACTCATGTTGGAGACTGCGGCGATTCACCACAAACAGTTGGAATACAAGTTTCGTCAGATGGAGTTGCTTCAGGCCCAGGTGGAGAAACAGATGGAGTTGATACAAGAGCTGCTATCCCGGTTGGAGGGACAAACTGTCCACAGATCCACGTTCCCCAGTGTGCTGTACATCGTGTTCCAGCGGATGACCCAGGAGGATGACCCACCTAGCTTCACTGATGTATTTGAGGTGATGGCTAGAGTCTGCCGATGGCTGGCGGACGATTGGATGCTGCACTTGCTGCCACTGTTGATGCCCAGGCAACGGCCCCTGGCCTTCCAGCATCGGGGGAGTTTCCCTGACCTTCAGTGAATGATCTTGAACAGGAGGATTATCACTACTGATACCAGAACAACATCTTCTGACCTACAGACTGGCCATTCAGCTATGCTCAATGCCTGAAGGATCCTACAGCTAGGTGGCTGTCTCCAGGGGTGGCTCAAAGGGAAATGGAAATGCCGGAAAGAATTGAGTTGGAACAATATATGACATTTAAACTGAGGGCCGAACACCTGGAGTGGCTGAAGTCTTTGAACATAAGTTGATTCACAAGGATGAACGTAGTTGGGATAAATGCTGGACCCTCTGTTTGCAGTGTGGGAAGTACCCCAAGCTTCCTTGATATTTTCTCCCTTTGAACTGCTCTTTGGTTGAAAACCTGACAGTGTCTTGGACCTCCTTAAAGAAAGCTGGGGGGATGGTCCAAGCACAGGCAAAAATGAGGCTCAATGCATCTTTGACCTGAGAGCAAAACTACATTCACTTGCGGATTTATCATGGGACAATTTGCTCCAGGCTCAAGCGGTCAACAACGCCTGTATGACACAGGTGTGCAGCTGCTGCTTTGGGAGACAAGATGTTTGTTTTACTCCCTTTGCCTCAGTCTAAATTACTAATAGAAATTGTCAAGGACCCTTTCTGGTCACACAGCAAGAAGAATATGTTGATTATGAGGTTGTGCAATACAAATTTACCCCCCCAACCTCCAGAAAGTATGGAGAGGAGCTTGGAGAGCTGGAGAGTTTTATGTCAGACAGGGATGAGCTGGGACCTGAAGTTTCAAATTCTACCAATCAATCTCTGCTCCTTTGTGACAGCCATCTCTCACCCTCCCAGAAAGCAGGTGTTGCCCAGTTGCAGAAGTGCACTGCTGATGTGTTTCCATTGGAATGAATAGAGATTTGTACTTTGTTACCCAAATGGTTACACCATTATTATTTTTCAGAGAGAGACCGCATATTCAAAGATAATATTTGGTGTTTATATATTGGTTCTCCCTAACCACAAATAACTGAAAAAAAAATCTAAAACGCAAACCAAATCAAAGCTCTTTGCAGGCTACAGATGTTTGGCTCTAGTGGCCTTTATTGACAGTTGAGAGACAGGAAGGTGGGTCAGAGAGAATGGGGAGGACATGCAGCAAAGGGTTGTGAGCTGGGAGTTCAACTCAAGACTGCTGCAGGAGGACCAGGCCTCTGTATGTGGGCCACCTGCTTTAACCACTACGCTACATAACAGCCTTTGCTCCCTTTTTGTCTTTCAGACCGATACATTTGAAAGAAGGCTGGGTTCGTCCTGGTGGCTCCCTGGCCAAAGGAGGGGGAGTGTGGTTTTGTGGTGGTCAGGTGTGGTTTCTGCTCAGAACTGAACCAGTAGCACCATCTACCTTTAAGCAAATACGAGCCCAACATAGCGACGGTGCGTGTGTTCTGCTGGCTGGACGAACCCTGTGTGGCAGGGCGTTTTGAGTCAGAGTGGCGATGTAGCCCAAAAGCACAGATACAATTTGTAGTAGCTTATTTAACAGCTGGATGTGCAATTCTGTAAATGTCACCTGAAAGACATAAGGAGGTTGGGCACTGAAAAACACACATGCAAATTATATTAATCTGTTTGTGAGGACAGAGGAGGAACTATCAAAACCTTTGGAACAAAATGTGACAAGAGAGGCGACAGCATAAGAATGATAGCAGGGTGGTGAAGAAAAAGCCTGGAAGGGGAGGCAAAAACCCATAAAATGAACAGCCGCCTTACTCATAAATAATAGAAACATAAAATGTCATATGAACTTTATTTCAAGAGAGGGTGGTCTAATAAAGATGCAGGTTTAAAGAGAAGTTGAGAAATTCATTGTCATAAGAAGGCCACATGGCTTGCCTTTGGCACAGCCAATTATTCATCGTGAGTTGACATTCAGGTCCTACCCGAAGCACCTTTACTAAACAATACCGCTTTGACTCCTGAAATTCCCTCTTTCTACCATTTCTTCGTTCTTGTAATACATCAACTCTATTTCTCTGTCTTCACTTGTAGTCTTTCCTTTTTCTCTCTCCTCTTTTCACTTTTCCTTGTTCCTCCTGCTTTACAAATTCAGACGGAATGATAAGAGATTGCAGCCGCCATGCCAGCCTGGTGCTCATTGATAAAACCATATCTAATCCATCTTAGGCCCCCCTCTGTCACCAACGCACTCATCTCTGAGACTGTCAACACACACGGGAGCTGTCTCTGTTTTTGAACTGAGTCAGAGTTTATCTGTCTTAACTTCTGGAAGAAGTGAATGAAGCTCGGCAAGTCAGAGGACTTTGTCTTTAAATGATGCACAGATGCCTGCGTTAAGCGTGTTACCCTGAAGCATCTGAGAGCAAAATGGGGGAAAAAATTTGATATGGTAATATGATATTATATGATGGTATAAACAAATATGAAACAGTTTTTCTTCTGCCCCAAGGGCTTGTAAAACAAACAAAAGACAAATTTCTAACCCCTATATTGCTATAATGAATCACACAGTACATGTAGATGGATATTAGTTAAATGGCCTCTTTTGGCTGAAATATTACTCTTGCATATGATCAAGTCTTGTCTGTTTTTATATTGCTTATCTGTTACAACTTCATTTACTTTAATGCAATTTGTGTGATGAGGTGACAACAGAGGACTAGAAAGAGTTTTGAGGTCAGATAACTGAAAATAGTTTCCTCCAGCATCCAATTACTGATATTAGAACCCAATATTGTGTTCACTCTGCTGTGACTTTTAATAAGGCACTTTAAAAGAAAATAAATAGGCATTTATTATTTTCCCATGGTCTCTATTGAAACACGTCCACATAGGAACAGTGGGTAACAACTGCAGTATTTAAGCAAGTTTATGAAGTATTAGTTGTTTTTGTCTGAATGGTTGATGACATTATGAGCAATTGCCTCTGTGTGTGAATCACATGCATGAATCACACAAGTCACACAACACAAATATCAATCACACTATGGTGCACGCATTGAAGAGAACAGCTGAGGAGCGACTGGTTTGATCTTCACATACATGACTTTGTGAGTTCATACACATGCTTGCAGACATGCATGGGTGGGTGAGGGACGTGAAGAAATGTTCTTGCTAAAACTTGCAACATGTAGCAAAATAGAAATGCGGAGGACCTCTACATGTAAATGAACAAAGAGTTACCACCAGTATGTTGCCTTGTTCGTCAAATGACTAATGGAAGTGTTCATATCAACATTCACGATGCCACCCTGGCCCCAGACTCGTCAGCCCAACTGCTGGGAAGGCACGGTACCAAGAACTGCTGTCTTACTTACACCAATGACACAACGGCTGTACTGCACGTGGGTGTATGCAAAACAATTTATTTTTCACTGTCCTGTGTATTTTCTCTGCAGCACAGAAATCTAATGATGCTTTTTTTTTTCCTACAGGAAACACAGAGCAATGGTGAAAGCAATCATGGTAATGACACACACAGGCCACAGAAGGCATGAAGGCCCACCACCCTCCTGAGCAGTATGTGATACAAGGTTACCTACTGAAAATAAAACCTGAATCACTGGGGCTAGAATATCCATTTTTTGAGATGAGGGAGCAGTGGTCCAGAGACTCAGAACAGGCTTGTTCATGTTAGTGAAGCTAAATAATTTCAGCAGCATCATTGCTGCTGATAAAAAGGCTGAGCAGCTACATTACCACTGGTGGAAAATCCCAGATCCCACTGTGCTGACTCTTAAACTCTCTTCTTTTCCCCTTAGCAAGTTTTTGAAGCAATGATTTAAAAGAAAAAAAAAGAGCTAGGAAAAAAAAACATTATTGTATATGCATGAGGAGGAAGTTTTGCACTTCTCACTCAATGATGCTTTTCATGGAGAACATCACTGGGCATTATGCCATGCAGTGACAGCTGTCTTTTAAATCATTTAAAGAAAAACTTGGCAACTGAGTTCCAACCTCAGGGGTATAATTAGTTTTACATTATTCAGCTTAGCGCTGGACAACATTTGCAAAACTCTGTGACAAAAAAAATTGGGAAAAAAAAATCTCTAATAAATGAACCATTGTGCAGTTCATAGTAATGCGTTTGTTATAATAAAATAATTTATGTGTTGTTGTTGTTTTTTAATTTAAATAAGGAATTTTGTAAAATAGGAGAGTGCATGGAACATTTTTCAGTCTCAGCAGCACAATCCTCCATCTTGGTTGAATTTTTGTTTGATAAAGTAATCATTCAACCTAAAAACTGATCTCACAAAAAAAACAAACAAACAAACATAAAAAAAGCATATTCAAGGGTTATGTCAACATTTTAAAAATTGGCTAATTTCCCACCAAACCCAGAGTTTGATTAGAGGCTTCTCTTCTCTGAGCATCGCTCATGTCTGACAAAGCCCCTTCTAGCCTAGCTTAGCATAGTAACAAACAGTGGATAGCTTCACCTAGCCTAAGTGACAAAAAAAAACAACTTCTTAATAATTCCAAAATGATCTTATTTACACATTGTGACTTGTACGCTTACCTTGCATATAAGTAACTATGAAATATGAGATGCAAAACTATTACAAATGGACATGTGTAAGAACTATATGTTGGTGAAGCACCGTTATCTGCGCACAGTGTGTGTCTACAGCATGACTGTTGCTAGGTTACAAGCAAGTGAGAAGTCAGTGAAGTTTCTCAGAAAACCTGTGCAGAGTTTACAGTCAGCTTATAAAAGATAAAAGATACGGTTCTAGACAATTTGGCTTTTTTTAAATTGTTTTTTGGTCATTTGTATTTAAGTAATCATCATCGTCCGATGACTGTGAGCCCACATATTTAACAATCGCGTTAGCCACTGGCCACTAGCTAGACACACTGTTGACTGGAAATTAAAATGAGGCTTTGGACGAGGTAGTGGTATTTAGTTCAAAGTGAAGTATACATCAGCTTACAAGAGTGTTCTGCCTGTAGCTCTTTGTCAAACTGGGTTATTGGATGCAGAGAGAAGAGAGCAATATAGTGTATCTCTTATCAAACTCTAGGGTTAATAAGATGATTCCCAAATAAGCTGATTCCAGAAATGCTTCATAGGTATGTTTTTGTTAGTTATTTGAAAGATTCTGAGTGCTTGTCAAGTGTTTGCAAAACAAAATGACTCTCATTTAATTTTTGTGTCTAAAAACACCAATTGCTACTTAAAGATCACGTTGTCAGGCTCGGAAACCGCATTTAAAAAAATAAAATAGACAAAAAACAGATATATACTTATAGAAGCAACTAAAAACTCACTGGATTCGGGATCTGAGTTTCCATCTCCCTCTGTGCGGCTGTTGGGCGATGTTTGTTCGTAGTACTCCTCCTGCGGGAAGCTGAGAGGAAGAGGCTGGGTGGCGCTGGCTGTGCTGCTGGGCTCTGGGTCTCCCAGCCCGCTGTCACTGCAACTCTCCTGAGAACCATCTGGAAGGTGGAAGGTCACACGGCGCTGGGTCTGGAGCACACAAACGTACAAGAAACGCCTCATGATGAGCTCTTCTGTCCTGTTAAATGTTTACAAGCATTAAAGCAAATAAACAAACAGAAGTGGGAAAAAATAGTGCAAATGAGCACTTACAGTGATGTGTTGTGGGTGAGTGATTAACTCTGTAAATAGCTTGAACATGCTTTTATAGCAGTCACCTAATTAGTTCAAGGTTCGAGAAAATTTCTCAAGGTGTTGAAGTTTGTTGCGACACTGGTACTAGAGCCAGATGTTGGCAGTACATCATTTAAGTTGTGTAAGTTGCAGGCCAGCCACTGAAAGCCTTTGTGAATGCAACCCCCGAGCCTCGCCGTGTTTGAAAGCCGCTCTGACCCTATCATCTTGGCTTTTTCCTCACATCTTTTCACCTGCTCATTCCTCCCACATCCCACATGTCGACTACCACAACCTACCTACTATTCACTTCATGTGCATATCCCAGGTGCTCACATATAACACGGTTACAAGACCAGCTGTGTTTATTTGTTTTATTTTATGCATGGCGAGATTGTTTTGATTGATACGTGTGAATGATGTTTTTCTGTCTGGATAGAGACAGATATTTTTTGCCTACACCCAATGCATTATGCAGAACAGCAGCTCAGTGCTGAGCACTGAGAATTCGAAACAATTGTTCAATCTTCTCAAATTTTTATGTATTTCATAATTTAAGTATATAGCACAACAGTCAGAATTCTCCTGAGCTTCACTGCTTTTTTTTTTGTTTGTTTGTATGAATAGACCAACCATGAAGACCTTAGTGAGTCACCAACTTAAAGCATGGCCTCTAACCTCAGTTACTTCTATGTTACCTTTCTTGTGTTTTTCTTCAGACAGCACCAACTAATTTACTGGCCATCAGAGAGAAACATCACAGTTTTAAAAGCGTGCTGTTCCTGGCTATGTGCAGCTCAGTATTAAAGAAAATAATCATGTAGCCTCTCTCTCTCTCTCTCTCTCTCTCTCCATCATGAGACTTTCTCGGCATGCCACCTCTGACAAACAAAGATTATTAACATCATCATGAGCACAGGCAGCAGCGCTCGCTCGATCATGGCTTTATGGAGTATGGTATTCACATTTAGAAACTCTTGTCTAAATGTATCAAGTGTTGAATGCATAACACGACATCCATCATCTTCACCTGCTCTTAATAGGAAAATGTGCTCAAATTGCATCTTGTCGTTTTGAAGGACTAATTCAGGCAGCGACCTCATAACCCAAAACTGTTTCTGGTCTGTTGAGTCTACTGAATTACTTTCCAGATAATAAAGTAACCGCGAGAGTTATAATTGAGACCTCTCTGATACACATCCTGAAAATAGATGAGATGTGTATTAACAGGTTGAACTATGTCCTAGTTTTCCTTCTCACCCAATTTAGACACACACATGCAAGCACACACACATATAGAAAAAGTGGAAAACGTGGAGGCTGAGACTTTGATTTGTAAAGTCTTGGGGATCACAGGAGTGTGGGCATTTTCTTCTGAACAGTGCGGGCCTCTTTGATTTCTCTGGAGGCTTACAGAAGTTCATGTTGCGACCTTTCTTTGGAGCTATAAAAGAAAGCACGTCCTGTATGCGGCGACGTCTGCTAACATGTTAGCAGCTCCCACCAAGAGCAAACCACACTGTTACAGGCGCTCTCATTGTGAGGCACAATGCAGAAACAAACACTGGTGGTTTTATTTTTCACTTTCCTGTCGGATGCGGAAAGAAATGAGGCGTGAGGAGGTCTGACTCGGCTTTGAGGTAACACTAGTAAAACAAAGCACTGCAGCGGTAATACAGACTGCTGCTTGAATTTATGTCTTCACACGATTCCTCGAGTAACATCATACAGCATCACACTGTATAGAGGCATAAAACGCATAAAATACAATTACGCCCTCAGCTTTTGGTTATAGTGGTGAATTTTATTCATCCCATTATTCAAACTGATAAGATTCTTTTTTTTTCCCGAGAACAAATACAGCTAGTGCACAAATGACTATCTTAATTTTCTTCATCACTATAGCAACAAAAGCAATATACAAGTCCTGAATTAAAAACATCATTAACACATGCTCCTTTGAGCTCAGGAGGTGGTGATGTCTCTTTTCTCACATATTTTTTTTTCTTTAGCCACTATGGTGCATAGATAAAGAACATATTGCTCTTTGATAAGGCTAAATTAGTCTGGGAAAATACAAGAGAGGGGAAGAGTAAAAGAAAGTCTCACTCTAATAAAGGACAAACTGCCAAAAACTGTGCATAAAAAGCTTCATTTAAAAACTATCAGAGAGGGCTGACTAACCTAAGTCCACACAATTAGCACCCTGAAAGCACAAATGAGTGCTTCCCAATGCTGTGATGCTGAAACAGCCAACTGAATATTCTATTTACTTGATTCATCAAGATCTTCAGGCTACAGATCTCTCTCGGTCGTGAGCTTGTGCGAGAGCAAGCGAGAAAATGACAAATGAGAAATTAAGAGAAAACCAGAGGGAAAAAAAAGGGCAGGCAGAGAAACAAACAGCAGCTCAGTTGTCGCGTCGTTCCTTGTGGGAAAAATAAGGGAACAACAAGGCATTTCTTCACATTCACTGAATTAAATTTTCAGCCAAATAAGATTATTGAATGTAGCACTCCCTAAAATGAATCTTGGTTTAGTGCATGCATTGTGACGTGTTCTTCCAGCAAATGAGGAAATACTGTCGAACTTTCTTTTCCCTCACTGTTCTCATGATTTCATTTATTTACTTAGACAAACGGGAGACGGATACCTTCTTGGCAAAAATACATAGCTCTGTTTGCCCACGCTTTTAAGTACTCTAAATATCTACTTGTTCTCAAACAGCGTTGGCAGCTGTTTCTCAAATTACTGGAGGATGCATGCAAAAGTGATGTCCAGGTTCCAGCAAAAGAAAGAGCCCACTTACAGGGGTTTGTTTGGCAGCTCTACAAAAAGCATGCTCCCTCTCCACATGATTCTAATTATTAAAAACTTGCTCCAACAATGACATCCAGAATCTATTAGAGCAAACACCTGTCTGTGACAATTAGGACATCATCATTTTGCATATGGGAGTGCGTTCATTTTTAGACTGCTGTTTATTCAAGCCCATTCTAGTTGACGCCAGATGTTAAGAAAACCTTAATTTGGTTTCGCAGTGTGTTCAATATCAAGTCATTCAGAGCTACAATATAAATTAGGATTAAAATCCATTAATGGGTCTTGAATAAATAAAATCTTTGCGCTCAGTGGTAATGACTGATGTGAATAAAACATTAATACGGGAAGACAAACATGACAAACAAAAACAAACATTCAGCAGTCAAGGTGAACGCTTTGCTGAGCATGATCACTTATTTAAAGGAGCTGCCAGAAATCCATAAAGCAAAGACAAGCTGCTGTAAGAGATATCAAGACCAAACAAAGCCCGTTCAGTCAGATAAAACACTGCCTTGAGAAGTATGTACACAGAGATAAAATAAACAGGCTCAGATTTGTGCCAGGTTCTACCATATAACGTGCCAGTAAATCCAACTCATCCCCTCCTCTGATGGGGCACAGGTTACCGGATTAGACATCCGTTACATTTAGATGGAGGAGGGGAGGCCAGGCCACGGCCACCTTGTCCTTTGCTAGACCACAGCTCTTTGAGTTTTATTATATTACGTACTTTCCATCGGCTATCTTTCTCTCAAAATAGCAAAGTAGTCGGTGCTGCACAGAGAAGGGCTTGGCTGACAACCACCTCACTTTGAGTGATAAACAGGGACCACTTAGGAGTGAATCAGGGGAGATTGGCTCTGCCATTTCAGATAAGGATCACCTCGCAGGCACACCTAGCCCTGCATAAATCTGTTCAGAGGAGATGGTGATTTGTCATGTGGCACATGTCTCATGTGTAGAAAGAGGAAAAGAAACAAAAACACACACAAACAGTGACACAGCAATGTTATGATCTAAAACAACTTGTCCAAATGTCCCTTTTCTATGTCACGTTCATCTGACATCCACAAAAATCATTCAGTAATTATATATTTATGTATACATACACACACATATTTAATCTTAAAAAAATCCATCTATGCATGAGGTTCCACCGCAGCCTATTATATATGAGGGGATTCGTGTCTTCTACTGAGATGAGGAGTTTGCAGGAACATGAGGTGATTTTAGCAAGTGAGTTGAGAGATTACTGGTTGATGTCTGACAAATCAAATGAATTTTCATCAATTTAATCTGTTGTTGACTCATCTGCTATGATGATATCCTCAACTGTCGGAGAACAAGTCATTGCCACATGGCAACAAACTAGATTTTTTACGTCGAACTCTGATCAACTTTCTTGGACGAAACTTTACAATTATGTAACCAAATGTTACGGCTTCAGAGCAGATAACCAGCAGATGTTAACCACAGCCTGCTGTAGCATACATGCTCAGAGAATGGCGAGAAATTTCAATTCTAACTGGAGGAAGAAGAAAAAGAGTGGAGCAGTTACTGTGTTAGTGTTGGCATTGACAAATGATTGTTCATCTATGAATATGTATCTGCAGACATGAACTACAAGATTAAAAAAGAGCAATGGAAAAGAGAAAAGAAGGTGTGATAGACAGATGTAACAGCACAGTAGGATTTAATGGGTGCTCAAGTGTGAAATGAAGTTGAGCTTTTCCAGCCCAGTCACACCAGAAAACAAGCAAAAATACAATATTTGTCCACAGGTGTACTAATATAGTAGTGTCACAACAACGGTGAAGAATATAGGAGAAGGAACCATCATGGAGGGAGATGCCCCTCCACTGGCAGACTGGAGAAATGGCTGATGAGAAGTCCTACTAGTGGCAGGTAAAGGCTGTGCAAAGATGCCCATGAGACAGTCCAGCACATTAACAGCAGGGTGAGATACAAAGGCAGGCTCAGCATACCTACAACAGCATAGCTGTGTAGCTGGAATCATCTACAGGCACAGTAATATCTGTGCCAAGTATGGGCTGGAGTCCCAAAGGCAAGATGGAGATACCTCCAAGCCTGGTAGGGAATGAAAGAACCAAAAAAATACTGTTGGATTTCCAAATGCAGAAAGATAAAGTGATAATGGCTAGCCAAACTGAGACTGTGTTGGTCAACAAACTACAGAGAAATGCAGTGGTGATAAATGTAGCAGTCCCGAGAAGAAGGCTGAAAGAGGGACTAGAAAGTGAAGGTAACAATGGTTCTGGTGTCACATTAGTGTGGTTGCAAAGAGGAGGACCTAAATGCAGGAGTCAGGCAGGCAGGAGTGATCCAAAATGTGATCTTATCTCCAAGGCAGCAGAGCAAAACTCAGGGCAGGAGCATCTGGAAGACGCAGCTAACGGACCAGCAAGGATGGAAAGACAGACAAGACAATATAGAGGGACAGGAGCTGATGAGACACAGGTGCGAACAATCAGGGAAACGAGAATCAGGGAAGTCAAACAGAATATAACATGACAAAGACAGAACTTCAAAAGAAAAACAGGAAGTCAAGACAAAATGGAAGAGGACAAGGGCCAAGAAACACCAACACTGAAAAAACCTTACAAAATAAACCCAAAACCAAAAAAAACCTGAATACAAACAAAACCTAAATCATGACATCCAGCGGTATCTGGAGCACTTGAGGCTGTGACCCGTAGACTCGTGGAATGACTTGAACAGATTCTGAGATAAACAGCTAAGGTGCGTAACTAAGGTGAAAGAGGTGTGCAAGTTCACAGTATTTGGTTTATCGTGGAAATGCTTTACATGTTTATATGTATCGGTTACACAAGACGACGTTTGGTGTTCATTTGAATCATTTAAATATGTTAAATTGATCCTTATTCCTAATATTCTTTACTAGAAGTCTGGAGAAAACATTTGTAAAATGTATATTAATTCCATGTTTTATTTAGCAAAAAAAGAGACAGCTTTAAGAGACAAGCAGAAAACAGTACAGCCAACAAATCCACTGTTCCTGAAATTAAAATTGATGAAATTTTATGCTCTTCATCATTGTAAAAGAAGAATGAAATTTCTTTTCTAATTGTTTTACTTATTGTAAACAGGTATGTTTATGGTTGGTTGGCTCATATTTACTTTATCGTGTTTTAGTAAATTGATTTTTTCAGAGAAGGGATAGGCTATACAAGATTTTTCTTCTTTCTACTCCTTTTCTTTCTTTATTTTTTTGGTCTTTTTTGTTCATATTAAAATACGCAATGTGTATTTTTTTTTGTTATGTTTGAATGAAATATGCTCGATACAATTGGAATCAGCTCCTGCCCACCTGAATCTAAACATATTTTAAATATTGTTGTTGCATCAACAGATGTTTTGACTGATCGTCGCTAGCCTTGTTTATAACGGCTCTTGAGGAATTAAGTAGTGTCTGCTGCCTTACAGATAATTTTAATTCTTTAATATCGTCAGCCTTTGATGGCTTTGTTGATGTTGTGTGGCGTATATATGTTAACCTTTTATGTATATAATGTAATTACGTGGTGTCTGTCAACAGTTTCTTCCTCCCTATTTTTACACATGACATCATGCATATTTAGCATATTTATAGTCAGGAAAATTAAACTTGCTGATATTGTGTAACTACACATATCTTGCATTTGTGCAGAATCATACTAATTAAACTCTCTATGGACTTTATTTTTGAAGTATGTCAGACAAAAGTATTTATTAGCAAGTAGTTAAAGTCAGAATCAGGATTCCTTTTTTCTTTTTTTATTCATTTCCTTTTCATTCTGCTAGTTTGAAAATGATTTTACTTAAAGTGACATATCAATTGCTTGACCCTACGTTCCATCGACAACAAGGCTTTGTGGAATTTCCCCACAGGCAAACACTGTCATGTTCCTTTGCAGCAGAAAGTGATTATTTGCATTAGTGATGTCAGCATTAATGTATGGTTTTATGCAGCTTTTCAGCAGCATGTCTTAAATTTAATCCTTAGGGAATGACTTGTCTTATGTCTATTTCTTGGCCCTAAATAGTTGATCTACATAGAAATGTATCAGTGCCTATTATACAAATGAAATCAACAAATTTCAATAGTTGTCTGATTTTTTTTTTGAAGTGCAATGGCTTTTCCAAAGGTTTTCTTTTTTTTTTTTACTATCAAGTTATTATGAACATGCAGACAAATAGAATGTAAATGTAAGACATTAGAAACACAGCTGCAAGACATGATATCACATTTTCATCTCACAGTCTAAACATGAGAGAAACACCTGTGAAGTAGCTAATACTGTGAATCCTGCTAAATGTCTTGAGTAATTAAATTCTAACTGCACACAGAGTTAATTATTTCTCTAATACGGTGTTAAACACACAAAAAGGGTGGCCCTATACGGTAATGTTGACCCCAATAATCTTGTGTATGGATGATACGCAGAAGTAGGATAACTTCTTCATAAAAGTCTAACAATTAAGCAAGCATGATGCTTGCATGACATTCATGGATGCACACATGCAAGAAGGAGAAGAGAATAACATTTGTGAGACTTACATTGACAGAAGATATCTTGCCAAGTTGACAGGCCTCCTGAAAAGACATGAAATGGATATTTTAATTAATTGTCTCAAAGTGATTTACTATGTTAAGGACTGTTTAGATGGCCTGGCCAGCCATACATAATCTGTTTTTCTTGGACACAGTATGAATCTTTGCTGGATTCTACCTTTATTTCCAGGTGGCACTACCAATAGACCCAAAAGAAACTGCCTTTGGACATGCATCTAACTAACCGTCAGCAAAAGTATATGCTAGGAATTTTTCAGACTTGTTAGGAGTTACACAGATTTCTTTCATTCTTTTTATTTCTTTTCTTGAGATTGATTTTTTTTTTTTTTCTTCAGTCAGATTTAGATCTTAGCAGAGCAAACATTCAGTCGGCTCATCAGGTAACCATGCTGCAGCGTCCACACCTCAGAAATGTAAAGAATAGGGCAAACCTGACATTCTGACAACACCAGGCATACAACTGACACTTTGATAAAGATGTTTTCTCCACATGTCAGCAATGAAAGTGAACAGAATATCAAATGAAGCATCAAAAATTAACAATAAACAGCGACAAGCTTCTAAATTGGGAACAAAAGACACCCGCAAGCCTGCAAAATAGCATCCTCTCTCTGGGGACCGAGATAACTCACAGAGAGATAAGAGCATTTAATTTTTAATCACCAATTTTGTTTTCTTTGTACTGTGTATAATAATCTGAAAACATGACTTTATTTGCAAAGAATAGAAAACCAATCTGGCAGTGAGGAGCCTCTTAGACAAGAGAGAAGCCAAGAGGACTGCTGGGGTGGAACAGTAAAACCGTGAACAGGAAACAAGTTCATGTCAACAGAGTATCCTGCCATAATTGTTCATCAAGAGTACTGCTGCTGACTGAGTGATACGGCAACACATCAAACGCTGTTCACCAAAATCAAAAAGATTAGGGTGGGAAAACTATAGTGAGATTCAAAACTAAGACACCAATCCTTGATTTTGAGGTTGTTCACTGGACAGTCATATAACTACTCTGACAACATACACAACCTATGTAGTGGGCAATAGTGGGCAATGTTGTAGGAACTCTTTTCTCATTTTTGCAATATAAATTTGATCCAAGATGTTGGTAGCAATCCTTGCTTGTTTTGAATAGTTGCACTTGGACAGTCCAATATAAGTTTTTGCATGACGTTTGCTTCAGTTTCAAGTGGATCAGTACGTTGTGTACCACTGAAAACGGCTGTGAACAGGAAGATTACTAGACCCACTTTATGAGAGAGATTTTTCGCTAAGTGAACGGTTGTGAGGGGCCAAGCCAAAGAATGACATTTATGTGGGAACAAATTAAATTCACATTATTTTCATGAAATATGCAGGTGCATTTAGGGGCAAAAAAAAGGAGACAAAAGGGAATAGCAGTAACATAATGAGCATTACAGCTGAACCAAATATTTATCTCAAGACTTGATGGGGACCGAAACAGAAGAAACAGCAACAGTTTCAAAAGTTCAAAGACATGATGTGTTTGTACGTCGTTCTTCTTGTATACGTGTCTTGTGTTCATGGCTTTTTGTGCTAGCCACATCTGAAATGGAATTCAAAGCCACATAAATAAAACTTTTGCATTTTTTAGTTCAGCAGGTCCCCCTCAGTTGGCTCGGTGGTGAAGTTCCTTCGAAGATAGTGTCCAAGATTTATTCTTGTTTGGTCTCTCGCTCAATCACTTTGTCATTTTCTCTATTGAGTCATTGCTTTTCTTGGGTGTTGTTGCCTCTGTAGCTAGTTTAATTGTTGTGCAACATGGTGCTTGGTTATAGTAGGGATAGGAGGTTTCTTTAACATGATTTATATACAGTACAGTAACTATTTTTGGACCATCTGCTTCTTATAATGTAGTTGATCAGTTTTATTCTTCCAAATCTATCCCAGTCTAACATAATGTCAAAATTAATGAGACCACAATTAACTGTAACACAAACAGAGGAAAAATATGGGCATAGACAGGGCACAAACTCTAATGCACTGGTTCAACCAACCAGTTTCACGTCAGTATGTGTAATTGATATGTTTTTCCACACTGAAAACAGCAGCAGTTTCACGGTAAAGGCTCAAAAACTGCAAAATTACTGCACTTACTGGGCTTTAGAAATGTCACATGTCTGTCTGTTTTGTTTAATCATAACATACCATCCCTCTCTCACTCATACGGCACCTACTCTGTGTAAGACTTACATCATGGCTGTTATTATTAAGCCCTCTGAAAGAAATAATGAGGATAATTGTTACAATGTTTTATTTTTTTTTTTTGAGGTGTTGATTGAATTAATACGATTGAACATTTTGTGTTTTATTTTTTATTTCCTTTGGCATATCTGACAAAACAGTTTTTGGGTCTGTTTGAGAAGTTTCTCATTTGCATTGTATGACTGGTCATTTACAGCACAACCCGGAGCCAGTTTTTCTTCCTCCAGGTAATGTTTTATTCAACATCTTGTGACATATACTTCAAGTTAGAAACCTTCCAACCAATTAAATATATGATATTGTACACGAGGGATCTGAGAAGGTGACCTATGGCTGCTTCATATTTAGATGACATTGAAAGTGGTGGTTGTACATGCGATTGTTAGAGACTATAAATTCTCAGCGTTTTGTCTTTGTATGTTCCTTCATTATGGGTTCATGAGTGACCGCTCTGTATCTAGGCCTCTCAAACTAGTAGTTTCAAAGCTCTCAAATGCAAGCCTGAGAGAAACTTGTGCTTAGGATAAATGCATTTGTTGGTGAACCACATCAAAGTACAGGGATGTCTTAGCGAGCAAAGGCAGTGGTGCTCGAGCCTCGCCTTTGATCACCCCGGGCACTCTGATCATTAAAATATTGGATAAATAATTGATTAAAAACACCAGACCTTATTGTGCTCTGCTTCTCAATCCAAATGTACACCCGGTTTTGAGCTGCAGTGGCTGTGCAATGTCTAAAAGCCGAATGCAGACATGTGTGAAAGAAGCATATACTTCTCTGAAAAGATACTGTTGTGTGGCAAATTTTGTAGAGAGCGCATACAAATAAATATTTCTGATATTGTAGCATATTGGTAAGGACACGGAATACAGTGCAGTTTTGTGTTCCAATTAACTCAGGACCAGTATGAATTGGAAGTGCTGCAACAACCACTATTCAATAAAGTCTGAGCTACGGCATGGCAGTTTGCCACAGAGGTGGAATAATCAAAGCACAGGGAACACAAAGAAGCATTCCAGATGTGTGCAGGTGACTGGGGGATTGTTAAAGGTACGTATAGAGTGGAAATGAGACATGCAGCATGTAAGACAATGAGCCCTCTGTATGCACATCAAGGAGACTAAAAAGATATATTTTCCCTCAGCTTTAGGATGATAATGTATGTGGGCAAATAAATCAGTCTCCCTCAGTCCATATACTTTTACATTTAAAGTATAAAAAATAATGGAGGTAAATTAAACATTACTCCTGTTCCAACTTAGAAAGCCAAGCCAGTGGTGGAGACCAAAATCTCCATGCATATGGAGTCTAACTGGGTCCATTTAGTAAATCCAGTGTTGCATTTATATTAGTATGGCAAGTGTACAGCTGAACACTTTAGCTGTTATTATGATCATGTAGCTTTTAATATGATCATATGGTCTCCTGAACATATCTTTACTAACCGTATGAGATCCAAATATCAGGGCTTTAGGTCTTCATTATACAACTGAGCATAAGACAAAGGTTTAAAGCAGTACACTGCCATCTGTAGAGAAAAGATGATTGTATGTCTGTTTTATCTTTCCATTGATTTTATATAGCTGCATTATCCTATTCAGGGTCAGGGGGAGGGGGCTGGAACCTATCCCAGTCAACATAGCGCCCTTTGTCTGCTGGCGCGGCAGAGGCCGAGTACACTCTGGACATGTCCATTACGGGGCCACACAAAGACAAATGAGTCAAACAACCATGAACACTCACACTCGCTCACTCACTAACTTACTCATTACTCCTACGGACAATTTAGAATTGGTAATGGGCCTAATGTGCATGTTTTTTGACAGTGGGAGGAAGCCGGAGTGCCCAGAGAAAACCTACACAAGAACATGCAAACTGCAGACAGAAAAGCCCCAGATGAGGGTTGAACTGGGGACTTTCTCACTGTGAGGCAACGCTACTAATGACAACGTTCAGCCCCTTGCTGTTTCTCAATAAAGAAACTCAAATAAGACTTCACTGTTTAATTCTTAGGAATAACAACTAATTTCTTTCTTTCGCTCTTTCTCTGTCTTTTGTTAGCCTGAGACGTGTATAACTGAAAGCTGGGGATTAGGACTATGCCATCACATTCAAGATAAATGGAAGCGATACAGTGATCATATTAAATAATGAGTCTCTCTGTTTAGTAAAAGTGTATTTTCATCATTCAAACTATTCAAAACATCAGTAGGGTGGTAATATTTCTCAGGAAAAGACTATTCTGAGTATAATATAATTAAATGTTCTGCTTGCAATTTTTTTAAACCTCCTTTTAATGAAAACTGCTAAATTGATCATTTAGAGTTACTAACTCAGTTAACCTTTTACACTTTACTTGTTTGTGGTGATGGACTTCTACTCCATCTAGCTATCAAGTGTTTAAAGGAAAAGTTAATAGAGTTAAATTAATTATCATTATTATTTACAAATGGATAGATAGATAGATAGATAGATAGATAGATAGATAGATAGATAGATAGATAGATAGATAGATAGATTTCACCTAATTTATACTGTGGTCCGGGTCAATGCAGACAAATTGAGGCAATTGTAACTTTGTGTGCGTGTTCAAAAAGTCTATTAAATGATTATTTGTACAAGCACCAGTTCATTACGCCTAAGACTTGCCTATTTAAATATCCAATTACTGATGCAGTTTTATAGAAGCAGATCCAATAGTTTGTGTGACACTGGAAGTGGACTTGTATTGATATGACAATGACTTATGTTTTGTTGATATAGGTTAACTGCACCAGGCGCTGACTTATTTTGGTACTGAAATCAAAACTGGCACTTTTTTTTTGATATTGAAAACGGTTTCTGTAATTGAACAGTTTCACTGAAACATGAAATACAAACATTGAAGCCTATACTCCTTACCAATCAAGTTAGGGTTGCTTTAACTCCACAATGTTCCTTAAAGTCTTCACCAATGGCTGCCCCAAACTATTTTATGACTCGCCTGAGTTGCTATGATCCGAAGAATTTTGACAGTTTGCTTGCAGTCACCCAAAACCCAAACTGTGACAAGTGGTGCTAATGCTGCTACACCGGAAGTCGAACGTTTGTTGGTTGAAAATTGAAAGTTGGGGAAATGGCAACAGATTTCATCACAAAGAACGAAAAACAAACAAAACAAAACAAAACAAAACAACAATCAGTGGACAATCCTAATTATTTATTACACTTTCGTTTCACCTTTGTTTTCTTTTTTTCTTTTTTTGCAAAATTTGACAGTGCCCCCAGCTGGCGGCAAAATGTTACAACAGGCACAGGTGTGTTTGATAAAGCCTGCAAAGCACCAACATTCTTCACAAATGTTTCTTGCCAACCAGTACAAAAATCAAGAAGAAGAAGAAGACATTCTTCACATGTGACAGCCTGATTAGGCTACGAGACTGGTTGTGATATTGAAGCCAGGGCTTTTTTTAATTATTAAAAGGAAACAAGCAGCTGCTTTAACACCTCTTATGGTTTTTTTTTTATAGGCAAGAAGTGGTACTTAATATTAAATACTGTAATGACTCACAGTAATGTAAAAGCTTGTGTTAATGACATTTTTTAAAACTTGTTAAAGCAATGTTTTCATTCACAAATGATTTTCAAAGATATAACAGTTATGCACTGGCTCTTTTTAATAGTAGTTTGTTCAGACTGACAATTGTACTTTAGTTACCTTTAGACATATTCAACCTCATATATAAGCCACTAAACACAGCAGATGCTTGTTAAACACAATTTCATTACAAATGAAGATAACTTATCAGTACTTAATCTCCAGATGTCCAAAATCAACTTATTTCAATTTCTTTGGTATGTCTATCTCTGGTATGACTTCTGTGAGCTTGATTTCACAAGACCAGCTATGGCTTCTGGAATCTGTAGACAGTTTTACAACAAAAAAAGAAAAAGAAAAACAGTGTAGGTGCACCAGTCAGCTTTGGTGCATTGTGGAAATATAGAGTCTATGATGTGATAACTTCAAGCCGTACTAAAAGCCTTAAACCCCCTCATCCCTGGGGTCCTAATAGTTTAACACTAATGAGATCTGCTGCTCCCATCTCTACAGCCTCCCACATAACAGTTCATTTCATAGTGTAAATACTTTTGAAGACAGCGAGTTGTACAGAGCCTGGAAAAGAGCTGGCTGGCCGCAGTCTTGACTTGCAAAACTTGCCCGTGCATTTTTCACATTTGTTTTGACTTTCTCCTCAAGGTTTCTTGGTCAGAATCATTAGAGACTTTTGCATTTCAACTCTCCTGCTCGCATGATGTCTGCGGGAAAAAAAATGGTCAAGCACAACTTGCTTGGGCCGCAATATGCCAAAATGTCAAAGCGGTGCCAGTGTACTACTTAATCTGTTTAGAGAGGGTAGGAGAGAAGCATGTGGCCTGCTGTCAAGTGGCTTTCCCCATGGATGAGATGGATGTGTTTGAATTCATCAGTCGGAGCAAAATGACAATTGTCAGGCTGCCACAGCACAATCAAACACATGCAGACATATGCATGCATCATGCAAATGCTCGCAGTGGAAATCTTGGACGTGCATGCCATCTGCTCATGTGTGTAGACACAAGAGACATGAAGGTCTTGGCCCAGTAGCATTGAACAGAGCTCAACTTCGCATCCTTTCCATGTCAGGCCAACTCTGCATGTCTAAGACAGGGTGATAAAACTGTTGCAAAACAAAACACCTCCTCATCAAAAGGAGCTAATAAAGTCTTCAATATACCTAAGTGTAGACTTAGATAAATAGAATACCCATTTACCCCTGCACCAGTGCAGTTGTCCAAAGTATATTGATGTTCTTATTGACATTCAATAAAGGAAAACCCTTTCAGCAAACCACAAAGAGTGGTGTAAATGCTGCAAACTTCTGGAGTGAGTACAAATAGCAATTTTCTTTAGCAACAATTACCAGACAGCAATAATGTCACTGTGCGTTTTAACCAATTTTGATTTACAAGTGGACACTATGTTGCCTTTTCATCAGCTTATTATTATTAAGTGGTCTGTATATAAATGTTTCCCCTGGACGATCCTCCTTCCCGTTTCACTCTTAGTGAGGTATTGATCCTCCAAGCGTACCATCCCCTGCTGATTTCATTAGGTTAGCTGCTTTTAATTACTCCACACTCTAACCTTTTGCTGTTTCATTTGGACCAACAAATTGGGCAAATTACAAAAAAGAAAAGAAGGGTGGAGGGGAGGTGCTGTAGAAAGAGAGAAAGGAGAAATAAGAGGCTCTTGGCAGCTGCAGTGGTGAACCCTCTTTTTTGGTGGCGGCTTTGTCAGCATCAAGCGGCAAAATAATTTTAAAGAAAAAAACAAGAAACAAACCTTCGTCAACATTCTCTTTGCTCATCAAATGATGTAGAAGGAGGGTATACTCCAGTAATTGTTGCAGATGATTCCTTTATGAAAAACATACCAGCGAGATGTAGCATAGCTGTCTGAGGAGGTGGAGGAGCATTGCACCTTTTTCTTAAATACTACTTAATGTCTCTTTCAAGTACACAGATCATTAAAAGGGATCTTATTATTTTATGCATATCTATTTACAAGGATCAACGTAGAAATTTTGCTTTGCACTGAATCAGAATGCAGCTCTGACTTTACTGACACACCAATTTGTCTTCTTAGGGAAGGCATTACAGGGGTGTGATATGACACATGGCTGCAAAGTTATAATTAGACTTCATTTAATAGCTTATGTCATGAGATTACATGCACGGAGCATGGCATCTAAAGCGTACTCAAATCACAGGGGATAATTGATTAACCATATGAGACTGGGAAGCAGATGATGAGGATGATGTTCTAAATTCATGTCAAATCAATATAGTTGCTTCCAACACATGGAGGGATTATTCAGAGAGATTATAACCAGCTGCAATAGCGGACTAAAAACACATTACATTGTTTTTAATTTGTGTGGGATGTGCAAGAGATACACAAACAGCAAACTGCTGAACCTGCAGAAGAAATTACCTGCCTTTGAAGTGGGACTTTGTTTCAGCATCTCCAGACTACGAATATGTTGGATCTATCATGGGAAACATGCCCTTTCCTCAAGGTTTAGTATATTTTAGTTTAAAAGATTTTACATGATGGAGGAGAAGTCATTCAGGGAACTCCCTTTGGCCGAGATAATAACTTCATCATAATTAGCTTGTGGTGCTCAGGAGTGTTGAATTGTCAGTTGCACTGGGATCTGGGCTGATTTATTGCTTGATTTAATTATGTATCAAAATTCAATTAGACTTGCTTTCAACCAAATTCATCGTGAGGTTTGTCAAGCTGTCCCTTGAAATCAGATGAAGCTTGAAGGACATCCTTCAAAACGCTGTGACATCTAACTCAATAATTATCACTTACCAATAGACATTCATGTGCAAAAAAAAAGAAAAAGAAAAAGGCAAGCTCGTTTTAGAGTTGTTTCTTTTTTTTTGCCTTTCTCTTGCATTTTCTTTCACATTTCAGCTGGCATCAAACAGCATAAAAAGTGTGAAAGAAGCCTTGATTCAGTAGTGATGTGAACAGGTACTTTATCAAGTAGAGATACATGACAAAATGCTCTTTGAGGCTGACTGCGACTGAAGAGGTGTCTGACTTTCTTTACCCACATCACTCACTTCCTGCTCACCCCTTTTTGCTACAGACTACACAAGGGAAAAGGGGGGAGCTGTTTTGAGTAAGTGTCACAGCAGCCTCCAAGAGCTACATTGATCTTTACCACTATGCAAATTCCGGATGTCATGGTGTCTATGTTAAGAAGCCAAGCAAGGGAATGAATATTTCAACTGGATTTCTCTGACTGAAAAGTAGCCCTTTGCCAGCATTGTAAATACATTCACTGACAGTTTTGCTAGGTACACCTTACTGCCATGTAGGGCCTTCTTTCAACTTTCAGTTTTTGAGTGGATTGATTCAGCAAGGTCTGAAAGATGTGACATGAAGATTTTAATCTATACTGTCTTCACAGCAGAGTTGTTTTGTTTTTGTTTTTTTAAATTTTTGCAGTTTTTTTCTGTGCTGCATACGCTGTGAACATTCCACTTCACCTCATAGCTAAAGTGTTTTATTAGGCTGTGATCTGGGGAGTGTACAGACCACTGGAGGAAAGCAAAGTAATTTCCTGGAACCATCTTGAAATGATGACACATTATCTTGCTAGAAAACTCCTTTCAAAAAACAAAACAAAACAAAAAAAAAAACAGAGTGCACCTGCGCAGCAATAATGTTGTATTTATAGAGGCAAGACTATCATAAATATATCAAGTCCTGGCAGAGACAAGGCATTTTTCTGCTTTTAGAAAACCTTCAATTTCTTTCCAATAACATTGTGTCCCTTAAACGCAGAGTTGAACCCTGTACATGTTCACCTTGGCTAATGTTTGAAGATGTTGGGTTTATTTTTGTGTTTTAGGTTTATCCTACACTTTACTATTCAATACACAACATTTATACTGCTACCACTATTAAGGTTAGCTGAGACAATAAACGTATTGTTGTTCTCTGATACCAGTTTTCCTATTGGCTCCAACATTGTTTTTAATCACAATACTTAAATTAGTTTGCTCCATGCAGGTGTGGGTCAGCGACACTGACGAACCAAACCACTTAACTGTAAACTCTGAACAGAAGTGCGATGAGTTGAAATTCTCAAACTAAAATTCACAGAGATAATTCTGTATTGCCAAAAAGTGGCATTTTTCATGGCATCCATCACA
>JBAMYA010000002.1:6620598-6636134 GCA_037176975.1 Arrhamphus sclerolepis | reverse complement strand
GTAACTATACATACATATATATATGTGTATATATATATATATATATAGACACATACATACATTCATATATATTTGTTTTGAGAAAGAAAAGACCTTCTAAAATGGTGATGCAGTTGCCTTTCAGCTGCAACGGCTCCTTCAGTGGTGCTGAAATTCACCATTTCATCTTCAGTAAGGCACTCCTTTCTTTTCTTTTTAAGTACGTTATATTTTTGCAGGTAATTATACAGAATCTAAGTTGACTGCACTGAAGCATTCGTATTTAGATGCTACATAAGCAGAAGCATCAATGGGGTTATGTGGTGCAGCAACACTCTCATTAGCAATAACAGAAAATGCTGTGGTTGTCCTCAAGTAACAATGCCGCAAGCAATAAACAGCTTAAATAGAAGTCCATTAAAAAGTGATGTAGACAGTTGTGTTTCAGTGGTGTTCAGACAGCGCCAAAGACACCACATGAAGACCAAGTAATCCATTGAGCATAGAATGGTACAAAGCCACAAGTGGAAAATTTTCCATATGGCAACACTAGTAACATGCACATGGAAGAAAAGAGACTGAAAAGCATGACCTGGTCAAGTATGCCCGCAAACCTGAAACGAAAATCCTCTGAGTATTTTAAGTGAAAGGTATAGCAACAAAGCCTCCAGATCAAAGAGCATCTGAAAAGAATCATCTGAGAACAGCAGAAGATTTCTCTGCAGCTTTATGCAAGAGGGGTATCATCCATGTCCAGGAGGATCAAAAAAAAAAGAATAAAGGTGGATATAAAAATATTGAGAATTTTCTATTTTTTTTTTTTTTTTTCTTAAAGAAAGCACAGAACAGTGGCTTGGGCACTGTTGTCTCACAGCTAGAAGGTTTCTGATTCGAGTCACACTTCCTGTGTGGAGTTTGCATGTTCTCCCTGCACTTGCTCAGGTTTTCTCTGCATAGTCCAGCTTCCTCCCACAGCCCAAAAACATGCATGTCAAACTATCTGGTGAGTCTAAATTCTCTGTGTGTGTGAGAGGCTCTTTGTCTGCATGTGGCCACGTGCTGGTGACCAGTCCAGGGTGTACCCTTTAGCCAGAAGAGAACTGGAATAGTCCTGGAGCAGATCCCCATGACCCTGCACAGGAATAAGCAGTATAATAGATAATAGAGAGATGTAAAAGTTTTTTGATGCTTTTTTTTCAAACCAAATATATTATCTTTCGAAATAGTAGTATTTTCTGTAGATGCAATAGTATCTAAAACAGATTTATTGCTTATCTGTACTTTTTTTATGTATTTAAAATATAATCTGGAGTAAAATGTGTAATTTCTTTATAATGCCATAAAATGATGAAGCATCATGTTATTTATAGAAAGAACACCCCGACAAATGCAGTGGCATTTCATTACTGACAAGTTAAACTAATCTGTCAGTATACCTCCTCCTCAGCTGTCAGAAGTTCATATTACTTTTGAGAGAACACATTTTCATGACTTTAGTACTGCCTCCTTTAGATTTGCATAATTTTGATATTTTCTCTTGAACTATGTTTAAAAAAAAAGAAAAGAAAAAAAAAAAGACGTTCGTGACTCGATTCTCCACTTCAGTGGGCTGACTCAAGCAATAAGGTATATTTTATCACATGAGGTCATATGTGATAATTCTGCACCCTGGGTACTATTCCTGCAGCCTTTAAGCAATACATATGAGCACCTCAAGTAGAAAATAAATCACTTTTGCCTGATTTAAAAATAGTCCAAACTCTGGTAGACTCTCAGGTTTGGTATTATCCTCTGGACGGGCTAAGATGCTTATGTATTAGCAATCCAGGCAGCTGGACTGCAGTCCTGGAGCACACAATGACTTCCCATTAATAGGTTGGGGAGTGTCTGGAGAACCCACCCTGAGCAGAGATTTCCACGTGGATATGGCCTATGGCACAAGGGTACCTGCCCCCAGCCATCTGCACTGATTTGACAAATGATTCTATATCAAAGGCCCCTGCACTGATTTGGGTGGTAATTGATTGGAAGTGAGGCCCTCAAATCCCTGATTGGTTTAACTGGATGTGAGAATGAGATACGAGGCACGTGAGGGGAAAGGACAGGCAGCGGGAGAGGGAGGCGGTCTACGGTGCAGGAGAGCTGGGAAATGTACAGTGTAACTCTGCCCCGTCTCCACTTCAAAAGAATTCAGGAGAAAATTTGCAAAATATGCATTTTCTCCGCCATAACGCACATGGTATATATATTTTCCAGAACAAGTCACGTCGTCTGTGTGTTTCTGATTCTTTTTCTAAAGCAGCCATCAGAGTATCCAATTTTTCAGTGTGTCCATGAAGATTGGATTTCACCATTCAAAAAGAGAAATTTGATTAGAAATGGAATATTATTGATTTGTTCCACATGGAGGTGTGGTTTGATGCAGATACATGAGCATTGTACATTGGCTTAGAGGGGAACATGCAATATATATTCCTTCATCAATTTGCTCTGAATTTCTGATATCATTAAGCATTGATGCAGAAATGGTGTGACAAGAGAGATTACATCAAATATGGAAGGAATTGATTGTTAGTTCCCCTCCATAAGAATTACCTTAATCTCATTACCATTTTAGATATAACACTGCACAATAGTGCAAGCTTAAATTAATAAAGGTTATTTCTTCCATATATGATAAGATGAATAAAATATTAACCCTCTGAATAGATCAGTTTTCCAGTAGCATCCATTATTTAAGACAATATGAAGTATTTTCATTGATTGTATGGGGGTCATGTGGCTGAGATAGCAGGGTGGGTCGCCCACTCGTGGGGGGTTGTGTTTTCAGTGCAGCCCCTCTGGATACCTTTTTTAGGGAAGACACTCAGCCTGAAGGTCCTCCTGCTGACAGGCCAGCACCTTGCCTGCCAGCTCTGTTGCCAGTGTTGTGTCTGTCAGTGAGTGAATGAGGCAGTAACTCAGTATGGTACTTTTGAGCTGCCTGTGTAATGGAAGGACCACGTATGTGCTGCTACATGGTATTTGGGGATTTTTCAGTGGAATTACTGGCCTACCTTTAGCCATACATCATTCCACGTGTGAACGTAAAATTGTGTATATTAAAAGTGTGCACATGTTATCTGTGCTCAGGCCAGCTTTAAGTTCTCCGTGTGGTCAGGTATTCAAGCATGGCATGTTAGATGGTATGCAGATAGGTCAGAGTACTGCAGAGGCCTGCTAATGCAGACTTTAGCTAGGTATATATATGCCCGACTGCCTTTCTTATGGCAGGTTGACTGCACCACATACTGTACCTTTTCCCATTTGACACAGACATGTGGTGTTTGCTAGTGACAGATGCTGCACACTGCTGGTCCCAGAGGTCACACATGACCTTTTGGATTGTCTTTTTTTCAGTCACACAGCATTAGTTCTTTGACGATGGCCACCAATGTTACCCCAGGCACCCCGACGGAGCCATGGGTTGTTTCCACTTGTCTTCTGAAATCATATTTACCTCAAATGAGCTCTGTATGTGCTTGCAAGAGAGACACGGGCTGAATGAGTGAATTTTTATGTCAATGCACTTGCATGTAAAAGGACATGAACGTGGATCTACATGTTCAGGAGGATGCCTCACTAACCACCCATAGTCTGCCTGATGCCTACAACAAAGCGTAATTGCCGTATGACAAGCCTCTTGTTTGAATGCTGGAGGGATTTTCTTGTATGAAGAGAATGAATGAATCATCACTAAGATGTGCGTCTTCAGTGGCCCTTTCTTGGCTTAAATTCCTGCCACACACAGGATCTGTTAAGCACTTTATCTGTGACCACCAGTGAGTTCACATTCATTTAACTTCATGGGATGAAGTGCTTCAAAAAGGCAAGTCGTCTGTCAAGCATGTTCATCACCAAACTTTTACATTATGTAGCATTTCACAAGAGAGATTCTCTTTTATGGAAAACCAAACTGTGAAATGTGTGGAGAGCAAAACTGTGAAATGACATCCTGGAGTTGTACGGCTTAAGTTTACCGTAGCGATTTTAGAGCTGGCAGGAACAAGGTGCAGTGCAGGCTCCATACTGTCAGAGGTGCTTGATCTCACCCCACCCTGTGTCCTCTCCATCTGTCACCTATTTAAATTGTGCTGTTTGATTAGGCATACGCACGCTTTTGAAAGGGTACATAAACCATCCTATGGACATGTATCAAACGGAAGAATGCCATCTCAAATAGCAAATAAACACAAAGACAAAAGTTTACCACCTGTGACATTTCTGATTCCATAGTTATATACAACAGTTATGCATGTGTGCATCACAATCATTTTTTTTTCTTTTGGTTCCTGTCTTGCAAAAAGAAAAGCTGTGATCTATAACAAGGAAAGACAACCTTGTGAAAAACTGACATACATTTCTACTGCCTCAGGTCCTGCGTCAGAAGTTTGATCTGGCCCTCACCTCTTACTCTTCATCTCGAACTGTAAAGATGCTCTGAGGTGAATCCACTCATCAGTTTTTCGCATAATGCACGATTTCTAGTCTTTATTTTCTCACTCGACGGGGCCATATAAAGACGCGAGAGGTGAAAAGAAAGGAGAAATAAATAAATAAAGGGTGGAAAATATTTGGCAGATGAATATGAGAATCTGCAGTGGACAGGCAATGCTCCTGATGTGAGTTATAATTGTAGTTTAACAATGTGTGGACCTTGGGGATATTCACTATGCAATATATGGCCTTAAGACTGGGATCTCTATGGAAACCAAAGACCCCAAACGACCTGCAGTGCCCACCCACTTGGACAGCCGTTAATCATCTTCACTCAGATCCTGGCAATGCAGAATTTGGCCAATGTGTCAAGAAGCAATTATATATACTTAGTGCTTGGGCACCACATCTCCTCCCTCCCCCCTCTTTCCCCTCTCTCTCACTCTCACACTCTTAATATAATCACAGAGTAGTCAGTTTAAAAGCCCTCTGTTCGTTTCACTGTCTATCTGGGGGATGCACACAATGCAGATGAAGGTAAGTTTAAAAAGACAGAGGATATTCTATTCTGAGAGCCATTATAATCAGTATACTCTTTACATACAAATCATATTCAACCTTTTACTCATTTTACCAGCCTCCTGAGCTGACTGACATACTAAATTAGCTCAGCTAGCTCACTGCATTCGTTGCACATATTGGGCTGGTGTGGATCACGGAGACTAATGTGAGCTGACGAGAGAGAGATTATGTTCCGCCGCTAACAGCTAAAACGTGAATAACATCATCCACAAACCCATGGTGTTCGCCCATTACGTTGATCATGATCAACTGTGCAACAATAGGAAAAGTGAGAGAAAAATGTAGATGAAGAAATGTGGCAGATGAAGCAGGGCATTCGAGAGTCCTGGTGATGACATCCCATCTCATGTTTAAGTATGTTCCTTTTGGCAGGATATAAAATAATGTTTTGTTCAAACTTGGTACTGCTTTTTTAAATGAGCACATTTCAATTTGATGCAACGGCTGTGGCACCGCTCCGTCACTTAATGTGGCCTTGAACTCCACAAATCAAGTAGCTTCTGAATCCATTCACCTTTAAATTCAGTTTATCTCTGACTTGCAGTTTGGACAAACAGCAAAGTGAAAAGCTTTTGCCCAGAATTCACCGTTTCACACGATTAACCCTGAACTTTTAAACTCTAAAACAGCAGCAGCATGTGGCTTCCTCGGAGTGACGTCATGCTCCCCGTCAAGTTCAGGTCCAATGTGAAGGACATGCAGTGTTATTTTGCACTAACAGCCATCCAAACCAAAGTCGACTGTCTTGTGATTATGCACTGTGCCACAACTGTGTGTGGATTTGAATGCAGCCGGAGTAATTTTAGACAGCTTTGTGTGCATTACGCATGTAGAGCAATGTTGAGCTTTGAACACTTGATGACAGCCTGTTAGACAGCTTCCATCCACCGGGATCCTTTTACCAAGGTCCACTCTTGCAATAAGCCACTCTTCACCATAACCGTTCATCCAGAAAAGGACGCAGGCATTTTTGACACGTTTGGTGCTAAGTGAACTGAAATTGTGTGAATTTCACTGCATAGCACATTATCACATTTGCAAGAGGCATGCACTGGGAGTAGAGGTTGAAGGAGAGAGTTACTTTAGACAGTGTGCTGAGATGACTTGATACCATCAGAGTGGGGTAATGATTTTGACTGTGCATGTTAAAACCCAATTAGTATTGTATAAATCTGCCCTTCTCGCCTCATGTTAAATAAGTATGAATGATTAACCAATTGCAGAGAGAACCAGCAGGCGGGCAACAGAAGTTTTGTTTTTCAAATGAAAACAATTTCTATTTGACTCAGTGTTGAACATTTTTTTTATTTTTGTAATATTTGGAATTTTAAAAATGATAATGGTGCAGAACATTTAGACATGTTGAGTAAGATCCTGATATGACACACAGCTTCCTGTTTCTTTGCAGAGAAACTGAAACATTAGATTCTTAAATCATTTCCCATAATGTTTTTTTTTGTTTTGTTTTGTTTTTTTTCCTAGCCTAAAATCAAGCAAGCTGCTTACCTTATGAGGACAAATGGGGGGTGGCGAGTTAAAAGACTGCTCTGGTGTCTGGCTCTGGTTCTACAAGAAAAACACATTATCAGACACATGTTTTGAGTGGAGGACATCGCCCAGCAAATCTTTAGTGACAGAAGTTACAGCTTGTTTTCTGGTCCTTGCTATTAGTACATATATATATATATTTTAAAAATATATTTCTGAGGGGTTAAGCAACTCTCCTACTAATCCTAGACCACAGCTTTTGTTGACAGTCACATTTTAAATCTTTATCTTGACAACATCATCTTATTGTACATTATGTGAGAGGGAATGGTGATACATTTTTGTTTTGTTTGCCAGTTTTTCCATCTCTCTATCCCTCTGCGAGGATTATAAATCCTTCTTTGTCAGACGATTTTACTGAACATATGTTCAGACTTTTGCGCACATGCCTGATTGCAGTTTTTGAGGTTAAATGATTATCACATTGTTAATACACCGATATATCACTCAGACACAAGAATACACCATTAAAAAGCAGATACAAGGTAAGTCAACAAGCCAACAACAGATGGTCCTGCTGCTTGTGATTATGCAAAGATCCAAAGTATTTGCATACTAGCACCGCTATCGTGTAAAAATAAAATAAAAAATAAAAGGAAACAAGAGCGATCTTCAGCTGACCTGGGTGAGAAATGAAAGGAGCAAGCAGGCGAAGCAAACCCAGCAGGGAAGTGATGGACTCCCAAACTTCTTGGGGTATCTATCAAAGGTCTGTCCCCTGAGAAGGCCCTTTTGATTTCTAAGCAGGTGCATTCAGTTATGTCCTCATCCCCAATTATGTGCATGCGGTATGTCTGATGCTTTGTGACACTATTAATGCCTGCCTTATGGTATCCCCAGGACAGATGAGATTCTCAACTCTCCAGACTCTTAACATCTATATTTCATTGCATCTAAGAAGGAGAACACCTCACTGGCCAAGGCAACTGAAGGAGAAAAAACAGCCAGGCTTTCACTGTAGCGTAAACACCATGTCTTGAAATATAAATGAATAAATGGGTCTGGCTGGGACGATGGAATTAGTAGACAAAATTTTCCCTACAGATTGAGAAGACAGTGTTACCATGATATCTTAACTGATGTGACAAATAAGACCAGATCGTTTTCTTTGGGGATTGGAGCAAGAAATTGATTTTGCATGTTTCCTGAATGTTTCTGTAGGTTTTCACTCAGAGGAGAAAACTGACTGACCTTGTCACCAAACACTGCTTTTAAAATCGTGACTTACAGACTCCTTAGTATGTTGTTGATATATGTTCAGAAAGATTTTTTTTTTAATGGGTTGATGCTCAAATCAGATACTGTATGATGTTGTCCTACAATACACATCATATTATTCACTGTACCAATATTGAAGGTTCACAAAAAAGTAAAGGCATATGAAAATGGAAGCCTTACAAATCTTATACAAGTTGAGTATAACTTCAAATTAACTGTAAAAAAGAGGCAATAATCGTAGGGCAGAAAATGTGATGTTTTCTCACGGTATTTATTTAAAACCACTCAAAAATAGAATGTTATCAGCAAAGTTTGATGAAGCACTAATTTTAAGAACTCTCCAGTAGTGTGTGTGAGAAAGTGTGTGTATTTTAGTTCATCTAAAGCTGCACTAAAGAACTTTTGTAATTTTCAGCTCTTTGGGTCCCCCTTCAGGTGTGGAGGTTAAGCTGCTTTTGCGGCACTGTCTAAGATTCACTTTTATTTGATCTCTTATTCTGTCACTCTTATTTTCTTCTCTGTAATTACTTCCCCGGGTGAGTCACCACTGCCCATGTCCATTGTAGTCCACTGTAGTTTTCTGTTCTAACTGCATCCATAATGATGCTTGATGGAATTCCATAAAACAATACGCTGTTGGAGCAGCCAGCAGCGTATCCCACAGCCAACAGGAAGGACAGGAGACTGTTACAGCTGGACGACACTTCCCAAAAAGTATGCAAATATTCCGTCAAATGAAACAGAAACTGATATTTTCATGTGAATAAAAGTCCTTTGTGCTGCTTTAAATATGGAAGGAATAAGGGAGTTCATTTGATGCCAGCTGCAGACAACCCACTAAGCCTTCGGACACACATGCACATTGTTGTTGATTTTTTTTTGTTATCTGTGTGTGTGTGTATATATATATATATATATGTATGTGTGTTTTCTTTGCAGCCTCATTTTAATAAGGAAAAAAAAAATCACTTCATTCACACCACCACTCTCCGTCATCTAACTCATCTCACATGTGTATAGTAATTATGGGTCATTAGTATAAACCATGCAGCCTTTGTGAAAAAAGATGTCTCACCTACACATTTGCACAGAAGGTACGGAGGATCTTCAATTGCGAAACCAGAAATGGAACAACAATAGCACAAAAAGGAAAAAAAAAAAAAACTGTAATTTTTCAACTTTGGTTGGAGACATTTTGCATCTGACTGAGAAACACTATTGACAAGGCTTGCAACAGAGGGCTTAGGATTACACCACATATTGATGTTTTTGTATTTTCAGAGTGCTTGGGGTGGTTTTGTAATTTGATAAGGCCCACAGAGCACAAAGCTATGATATATATAACAAAAATAATTTTCTGAGGAAATGGAAAGATAACTGAAACCTGATGTTTCTTCATTGAAATTATTAGACAAATGCTGATTTGGTAAAAACTGATTTTGCTTTGCCTTAGGTTTTTCTTTACAAAAAGGCATATGCGACCAACAAATTGACTGAATCCTAATGATCTGTTCTGAAACACATTTAGATAAATCTTCAAAACCAAGTAGAAGTGTCAGGGAAACCGACTTTCTACTCAGACAGATTATACCAAATGTTGTTTATGTGTTTTCCCAACGTCCCGGAAGTAATGCATAACAGTCTGGTCATATTTGTTGAGCCAAATTCCCCAAGATGACACGCATACCCCCACCATCCCCACCAAGCAAAAAAAAAAAAAAAAAAGAAGGGAGAAGAAAAATACAGCGACAACAAGAGCACTATTCAGTGCTGAGTGGACAGGGACTTGAGGCACATTCGTATTTCTAGCCCCATCAACTCAGCCTCCATTTTCGACACACACAAGGAGGCTTTATACTGTCATCTTCCCGAGCTCCCTCCAAAATACTGTGCCACACTGAGTAAACTGCATTTCTGCCAGCTAGTTGCTGCTTTTCTAGCAATGTTTGACACCACAGCCCCCCCCCCCTTCTGCCCCCCATCACCCCACCCAATGAAATATAGTTCTCTGACTAGGATTAAAAGAGCAATGTAGTTCAAGGATTATCAAATGCCTTTGATCATGTGACTGCCATGTTTTTGATCTGTGGCACATAGCACTAAATATATTCTCTTTTTCTTGGCTTCTATCTCTATCTCTCCATGGATTTCCCCTCGCTTGCCGGTTATTTGCAGCGTGAAAAGATTTCTTGACAGACAGTGAAAGAAAAGAATGTAACAAGCATAAAACACATAGAACCATGTGAAAGACAAAGGATCAACATCTTTAAATTCTAAGGTTTTTCTCATCAAGATGTAATTAAAAAATACAGATAATTATGTGAATGCAACCTCGTACGAGCAACAACAGATGGCATAATAAATCACGTTAATATTTATTTAATTGGGAAAAAAAAAAAGAGTAAAAGTAGTATTTGGAAAACTAAGTATCCCCTCACTGCTTCTATAGAAATTAAAAGGATAAGTATGCACTGCTTATCAAAATGGCTTGATTCACTGATATAAAAGCAGTGCTTTTGGTCGTTTGCTGTTGTGGAGATTTCTTTTTCAATGGAAAGGGAAATATCAAACAATGTTGTTTGTTGTTGCTTGTTAGTATTACAGTGCTTATCAGGCATATTTCAAGTTCTTTAAAGTCAATAATTATAAAGAGAAAGAGACTGGTCACAGGTAGAAAACACTGAAGGCAGTGGCCAACCTTCTCAGCAGTGGATTTCCCAGCAAGTTCACCACAAGGTCAGACTGTGCTACAATTGGCAAAAAAAAAAAAAAACAAACAAACAAAAAACACAAGCTACGTCTTAGGCTCACATTTTGAATATTAAAATGTATGACAGGATGATTAGGAAAAAAATAACTGAATACATCTGTATTTTTGGAAGGGTCGCCCGGACTAAAACGTCTTTCCACTAACAAAAGATATGTCTGAAGTAATTTCATTTCATTCAGCAGAGGAGACCAAAGAGGAGTGTTGGTTGTTTTTTTTCTTTGCCAAAATAGACAATGTCACATTTGTAAAAAATATAAAAACTATTTTTTTCCATGATTCCAGCTGACCATGTACTCCTCTTCATACTATAGTATTCTTGACTGAATAAAACCACCGATCTGGCAGCTAAATCTTAATTGTGGTGTGCAACAGGACAATGATCCAAGAACACCACAAAATACATCACAGAATGCCTGACAAATCCAAGATTTAAGGCCTGATGATGTCACAGTCAAAGCTCAGGCCTGAACCAGGTTTAAGTACTGTAGCTGGACCTTGTAAAGAAAAATTAATGAAGTGCAAACAAACATTTATTGGAAAGCTTACAGACTCATTAACTTTGGCCTAATACAACCTCTTCATATTCTCTGAAGGAGCCTTGGCCTGAAAAAGCATGGAACGTACGGTACATTTCAGTAGCACCTCAAGAAATTTTGTCAAGTTTTGAAGAAAAAAAAAGGATATGGGACACTATGTTTTTTCTTTAAGAGAGAAGCATGGGTCAAAATTCCACCACAATGATGTGAGAGACTGAAAATGTCCCACAGAAAATTTTAGTTCTGCTTTTGTTAAATAAATACTGACAGTGTAATGTGCCATGTGTAGATGTTAGTCTAAGGTTGACTTACTTAACTGTTCGAGGAGGAAAATGGCATTAAACCTCACAATTACAAGGGTCTAAAAAAAAGGGACTTCTTTTTCACATATCCATTTATTCATAATATAAAAGCAATGTTGCTTATACTTGCATGTGCTAAACAAGATTTTAATACCAGTGGCTGAAGCTTGATACTGATTAAAATTTATTCATCCAATTTATGGTCTCATAGAGTCTTACATAATGTTCACAATGAACATTTAATATCTCCCTACCTTTAATGCAATAACAAAGTTCTTTGGAGTTTGGAGTTGTTCAGAAATTAACATGTGTAATTAAAACAGTTGCCAAATACATAAAATGAGGTTTCAGAATCATGAGGAAAAATGAGCTGCGTTGTGAGACATCGAGGGTGTGTCTTCTGAGGACGGCAGAACTCCGACTGCACACTGATGACACCGATGGGAGTTTGTGTCGACAAAATAATGTTGCTTTAATGGGAAATCACAAATGCATAGAGCAGATTTTTATTTTTTTTTAACATTACATGAATTCCAGTTTCCAGCAAATATCGTTACATTTGGCATCTTAGCACTTTCGTAAAGATCACATCATGCTTATAACGCAGCTACACACCTGGCAGACTCGCAGAGAGTCAAGCCAGGTGTGAATCTTTGGACTCGTCATCGATCATTTTTAAGCACGTCACACATCTGAGGTCTCTGGCATGCGGTTAAAATGAACTGAAATATTACTCCAGGTGATTCTCACATCCATGGATTTTGGAAAAATAATAATAATTAAAAAAACAAAAAAAACCCAAAACAAATGAACACCTAATGTGCAATTAACTGCATATCTGGGCATTTGGTTTGAAAATCAATGAAAGCAGTTGGTTCACACAAACACACACACACACACACTGAAGGTACCGTCTTTCAAGTTCATGCAGACGCACACACCAGCGCTCGCCACCACCTCCACGGCTCAGCAGATTAAGGATTAGCGCTGATCCTGTTTGGCTGCGCTGACTTTCACACTGCCAATCTGTGACACACACGTCCAAACACAGTTAACGCTCAGAGGCCCGTGCACATGCGCACGTGTGCACGGAGATGGCACGAAGTTTTTCCAACCCTTTAAACGTTTTGACAGCAGAAAGAGCTGAATATTTCCACACATACATTGATTTTGAAACTCAACACATGTGGCATTGCATCCTAATCATCATCATCATCATCATCATCACCAGTGTCAGCCTCAGGCACAATACAGCCCCCTAGTGGTTGGAGGAAAAGCACTGCTTCCACTTGAAGATTGTTGAAAGGACCAATCTGCATGTTTCCCTGGGAAGCGTTTGAAAAAACAAAGTTAAAAGTGAACAAGTTACACAGGTGACAGACTCCTTTAATGCCTTTGGTGGTCATGGTAGTCTTCAGACAGACATAAACGATTCACCTTCGTCTCCCTGACTATTGTTGTGAATCCATCCATCCATCCATCCATCCATCATCTATACCCGCTATTTCCTGTTCAGGGTCACGGGGGTCTGCTGGAGTCTATCCCAGCTCACTTCGGGCGAAAGGCAGGGGTCCACCTGGACAGGTCTCCAGTCCATCGCAGTTGTTGTAAATCAATCTGGTTAATTTATCATTAAACAAAATCATCAGCATTTGTCGTCCATCAACCTAGCATTTTAACATAATTTTCCTTTAAGAGATGGATTTTCTGCTGTCTCAGCTTGAGTCTGACGTTTCTGCAGAGGTTACTGTGATCTCGTCACAGCTCCCATCAGACTCGTTTTCTCATTTCTTTTTACTTGTACAAGGAACTGACGTCAGTACAGTGAAGCAGAGAGGTACAAAGTCAACTGAGAGCCACAGAGATAAGACGAAGGCTGCATTTCTGCGTTCACATTCCAGACAAACATGTCTGGTTGAACTGTGTTTCTGGAAATCACTGATGATGTATAAGATATAAGACTGTTTCCAAATTCTTTAAAGTCCGTCATTCTGCAGTGAGACACATCATTCCCACGTCAGACTCATTCAAGACAGCCTTCCCAGGAGTGGACGGGCCGGCAGGTTTACGTCTGGAAAAAAACAAAACAAAACCACAAGGCGACTGGAACAAACTTGTTCAAACATTTCTGAGGACGCCTGATTCAGTTCTGACATCAGAAAGCAGAATTATAGAGCGTCACCTGGAGGCGCGATTGTTCTCCACATCAGCTGAACCCTCTGATGCTGGTTTGTCCTGATAAAGACTCTGAGACCTGACATGGTCCTCCTAGTTTCCATGAAACAGTAAAATGTCTCGCTTTCAACGTTTCATCTGTTTTCAGTCTAATTTTTGTGAATAAAATATGAGTTTATGAGAATTGTCTGTTTTTTATTTCCGTTTCACGCAGGCCCCAACCTGATTGGAAGTTGGATATTCATGTATTTTAACGATATTTGGGGTCACACTGAGAGAGAAATTAGAATTTCATAAAACCAGTTACTTCTGATAGATGTTGAGTGTTAATCGTCTCTCTCATCCCCTCACTAAGTGAAGTTATTATTATATGTATTTACATGTGAGGGTTCAGTGTCCTCGTCGATGTCTCCAGGTGAAAGACGGCCTTTTCTACCTCTGATCTGAGCTTTAAACCGCCTGTCAACATACAGGAAGTAACTGCTCCTTTTTTTGTTTTTAGTAATTAAACAGTATTTTTCTACGACGCTGCTTTATCAGACAGAAGTCCTGGAAGTCGCTCAGAGATAATCACACATGGAAGTAGATTTGTGCGACTGTACGTGAGAGCTCGGGGATTAGCATCAGTGGAGAGGATAATCCCGCTCCTCTGCCTGTCGGTCCTCTATCTAAAGCGCTGAAGAGGAACCCTCATGGAGACGCTCTCTGAGCATTCCTCCACCATCTGTGGCACTCTTCTGCTCATCCTCCTCATCCTCTGTTCCCTTCCTTCACCATCTCTATATTTAACTTTATAGTATTATGGCACCACCTCAAATGGAGTTCTTTTTAGTATTTTACTCTTTTTTTTGCTGCTGTCTTTAATGTTCTTTTTTTCAGTTTTAATGTATTTGTTGTACTTATTTTTTTGCCTTTAGTATTTCAGTTTTTTATTTATTCTAAAATAATTTTGATTTTTTTTTAAGTGCTGCAGTCTATTTTTTTAAATTAAATGCTGAATCTTTATTTTTTTTAATTAATTTTTATGTTGGCTTTTAATTTGACACTGCTGTCATTAATATTTTAAAATGATCTTTATGTTTTTCTTGGATGGTCTGTAGTATTCTGGATGCTTCTCATTTATTTATTGTTTTTGAGTTTGTCCTTTATCCTGATTACTGACGCCTGAGTGACACTCAGATATTTTTCTGATTTTTTTCTCCCATTCTTACATTTATTTTTACCTTCTTCTTCATGGTTTGTTTTATCTTTATTAGTTCTCAGATTGTTTTTAAATTATTTTGCTTTCCTCTAAACTGTTCAAACGTCTGTATTTATTCCCGGTAGATGTGTAACAAATCAAAACCAAAAATACCTTTTATGTGAGCCACAGTGCCCAGCAGCTCAGCTGAAGATGGTTTATTTCTGCTTGGCGGTTTTGATCGCCCTGGTGACGGCTTATGTAAAGCGCTGGCGCGCGTCCCTCCACCGTTAACGGGATCAGACACCTTGAGATCCTCCTCTGGCTTAGCTTCTGACACCGACACCTTGCGTACTTCCCTGTGAGGGCTCTAAAACAGATTTACCTCCTGCGACACCAAAACACGGGAACAAAGACGGCTTTAATGGAGTTGTCTTTGAAAACCGCAGGAGTTATGTCGCGGATAATCCCGCGCGTTTATGTCAAGAGTTCTGGGTTATATTTCACAGCACTTTACTGACTTTACTGCAGTTAGCTACAGATCTGATTAAGTCTGGCACGAGGGGGTCACGTTCAAGGCCCGTGGGCCAAATCTGGTCCACCCCTTCATCTTCTCTGGTCCGTGAGAGTTTTTAAAGACCATCCTGAAGCTGTGCCGAGAACAAATGTTTGATTCAGTTCTGACATCAGAAAGTGGAATAACTGAGGTGGAGAGCATCTGCTTTAAGGTGGAATAACTGAGGTGGAGAGCATCTGCTTTAAGGTGGAAT
>JBAMYA010000002.1:6608400-6620498 GCA_037176975.1 Arrhamphus sclerolepis | reverse complement strand
ATAGATAGATAGATAGATAGATAGATAGATAGATAGATAGATAGATAGATAGATAGATAGATAGATAGATAGAACAAAACAAGCCCGACAAGAATTGTTAAAAACTTGTTACTTGCGATGTCTGATACATTTGGGAAGAGCCTGAGAGGTCCTGTTCAAGTTAAATAATTTTTTCCACGAGTAAAGGTTCTCCTGAGAAAGGACCTTTTATTATTTCTGGGATGTGAACACATGAACTCAGCTTCTTAAAATATGTGTTGCATTCTTTTGAGCTTCAGTTTGGCTCTGAACTTCTCCTTCTCAGCTCCTTGCACAAGTCAATAAAACTTTTTTGACTTAGATTCTTTGATTTAAAGATTTTTCTGACACATAGTCACATAGAAGGCCTATTTAGAACACTTTTTAAGTTATGGGCTGGTTCGGTTGAATTTAACACGTACACTGGTGTGTTGGAGATATCTGATGTATCTGTAAAGAAGAAGATAAATTGATACGACTTGTCTTTTCTTCTGAAGCATGTTTTATCTACCACATATTTCATTGTCTCTATTTTTAAAGAAATTGTCTACATACAGTAGTTGTATGTAGACTATTTGCCTTTGAAACAGGAGGTGCTTTTAACTGCCACTACAACCCCAACTGCACCATTCTGCGGTTCGTTAGCATTTTCTGTGCCTCTGGCTACATTGCGGATTTTCAGTTGAAGCATTATCATTATTTAATTGCTGAATTGGACATGCAATCAAAGTAATGTGCAGCATGTGCAACACTTATATTGCAAAAACATTGCCTGTTTGCTGACACCCAGAATAAAAACTTGGGGATCCGCGGCTCAACTGTAGTCAACATACAACAAAAATGTTCTTTATCGTTATTGTAAAATCCCTCCTCATTAATGTCACTTCCTAGGCAAAAATGGAATGTATCAAAACAATTATTTTGATGTGGCTTCAAGCAACATGGCATTTCAATAAGAATAGCACTTGAACCTCAAATCATTATAAGGCGTGGTTATAGGCAAAAAAAAAAAAAAAGCCCATCAAAAAATGATTGAATATCACTTTAATGGGTAGATCCCTACAAGGCATTCGTGCTGTCTACCTGCCATGTTATTAGATAGACCATGTCAGTCAAGCTGAGGAACAGAAAATCAACATACAGACAAGCTGACAAGGCATAAGCATACTGCCTTCTATCTTCCTCTCAGCTTGGCATGTTTATCTAGTCTTCCATGTGAGCTTTGTGCAGTGCTGTGCATATGCATACTGAATGATGAAGGTTCAGAAACGAGTGCCTGAAGGAAGCTGCACATATAGCACAAGCTCTTTGAAACTGTGCCAGGGGTGGGCCTCATTTGCAAAGCAATTTGACAACAACAGTAAAATACTCTGAAACCTTAAACCAAATTCTAGAGATTCTGAAAGAGGGAATTCAAGAGGGTTACATCCAGTGTTTGGTGTTTGTTTCTGACATGACTTATTTGAGGACCTTGAATTGCACCAGCGCAATGTAATGATCGCTTTGGCAAAGGAAAGTGTCCTAATTTACATGGGAACGGAGTCCTGGAGGTCCAAGGGAGCTTACATTTGACCGTGATGCCAACAAGCCTGAAGAAAATTAATATAATTGCATTATTCTCAGCTGTTTTGTTTCAAACAATCTCACCACATAGCGAGTGAATCTCCCAAATGAACAAGACTTTGAAATGGTGCAATCTGTAATTATGATGGATTATGAATTCATGAAGTCATTTAAAATGTAAAGACACCAAGATTTCATTCTATTTCGTTTACACATGTTTCGTGCAAAACCTCTGTCCTCAGGTAGATTTAGGTCCGAGTATCTCCAGCGTTAAACAGCCAGTTACTATTGACTCTATCACCAGTCTTCATTTAATGGAGATTTTATTTTTCTTTCCTCTGTGATTTTGAGCAGCCTCTGGTATCATGGATTGTTTTTTTTTACCAATGTAATATTTGTGTGGATTAACTTGAGCAGGATTTCATTCTGTGGGGATTTTTTTTAATAATCTATGATATCACAAGAAAGCTTAATATTGTTTTTTATTGCCTTTGGAATGCTGATGCTACACCATCCTTTTGGAAATGTTTATGGACCTAAGGAAAAGGTACGCAAGAAAAACATTTCAAAAGCATTTGCTTTTTTTGTTTTCAAGGAAGACGGAGGGGTGGAAAAAAGCTGCGACTAAATGCAGCAGATTCCTCATTAAAGGTTTCTATGTCTAACACCGTCAGCGTATTTAGATGATCTTTGAACTTTTGGAATAGATATAAACATGTTAGTCTGACTGAAATCGTAGGAAATTGTGGTTGGAAGTCAAACTGTTACTCAAAAGCGAGCACAGTTGGAGGCAAAGCAGCCTCAGCAGTCAGCGCGCTCTCCGCAGTTTCATCCTCAGGCTTTGTCCAGGAAGTAACAAAAGAAGCTGGTAACACTGGAACCACCACAAGAGATGGTCTGGATATCATTTGTCAGAAAAGAAAGGTGCACACACGTGTGAAATGTACAGACCCGTAAAACTGTCAAGTCACTGTTTAACATGGTACCAATTTCCCAGTGGGTAAATTGTTTGTTAACTGGTTTGCCGTGTGAGATAGCAGGTCAATAGAAAATAGATTTATACATACTTCATTCAATAAATTGATTCCTTTCCTGTGCTTAAACACTGGCACACACAAGCGCGGTTGTCTAATTAAATGGCTGAGCCAAGCGTGGATGTACATCTATAAGCATGTTTCAAGCTAGAAAATAATACTTCAGACATGCGACTGCTTGAATGGAGACCACTTAGTAGTAGTCGTGTGCTCAGGTAGAGATGGGGAGAAATCATTCAGGTAATCATGCTATTGAACTATAGTGAATGAAGCACTTTCTGAACTTGTTATAGCTCAGTCAGAACCACATGCATACGGACATTTTCTTTCCGGTTATTTCTGTAATTACCTCAAATTAATTATTTACATTTTCAAATTTGAACAATAACAGTCGAGATCACCATGATGAAGTTAGATTTAATTATACAGTGCGCCTGTTTAGAAATGTGTGAGCACGAAAAAAAGCTGGAAGCATCTAAAAGATGAGAAAATACAACACAACAAATGCTCTTTAGGCCCTTTGTAGAGACGGGGCAGTTTTAATACAAATTGAGGCCACGAGACGAGAGACTGCACGCTGTAAAGCTCTCTAATCCAGTCATATTTTGGGTGACTTTCTAAGATAAATACTTTGGCATTGTCTTGGTGCGAGAGCCTCGCCTCATGTAAATGTCTTTGGGATCTGGATCAATCCGCATGGTGGGAGTCAGGCTTTTGCACTTGACCATATAATGTGCCGAGCTTGTCGAAACTCGGAATGCATTTCTCTGTTCAAAGTATATTTCTTGGCCTGCTCTCGTCACTCACTCCCTCTAACCAATTTGTCATTCTAAGCCTGGCATCACTGCTGCCAACGCCCGGATGATGGCAGTGGGCCTTTTCTGATCCAGGCAGTGGCAAGGGAGCAGGCCAAGTGTTACGCGAGCCACCCTGGGACACCGAGCCGGCGCTTTTGCCGGCTGATGCACGCCTCTACGGTCGAGAGGGAACTGGCTTTGCAGATGCTTTCGATTCGACACAGAATGGAGCTCATCTACTTTGTGGGGACATTCTCTTTGTGGTTGTGCACTGCGTTTGTGCTTGTTTGTGGATTTTGTGAGCAAGTGTGCGTGTGCATTCATATGTGTGTGTCAGAAAGATTAAGAGTGTGTGCTTTAGTATTCACTCAGTATTACTCTGTGTGTCTGTGAGCTGCTTTTAATATAAAGACACAATTACGCTAAAATGAGGCTAAGGCCTTCTTTTTTGGTTCACAATTATAGTGTTCACTAAGTTCTGATGACCTACAATACTACTTCCCTACCTACGTCCTTTAGAGGTTAGGCCGCTGACTCTTTCCCTCTACATTCATCTGAAGAGCAAGAGGCAACAGAACATGGCTGTCACCACTTCATTATTCCCGTTTTAAACAACCATTAATGCCCTCATTCAAATGCTTGGATGCTGCTTTGCTATTAGGCTTATCAGCAAGTTACCCAATTTGCTACTGCAGTTATGTCTATAATCAGTTGAGCAGAGCATTAAGTGTATTTAAATTTACATTAACTTCACATTGCCACTGACTGCTTTTTGTGGTCAGGGAACGTTTTATTTTGATAAATTAAAGTAAACATCATGTCACTGAGTTAAATTACTCCATGCACGTTGCCCTTTTCACAAAAAAAGGGTCAAAACCCTAATATGACAGCATATTTGAAGGAGTAAAGTTAAAATTATTAATGGAAAACAATATTGTAAAGAGATGCTTTTTATTTTTTAGCGTGTCTAGTTTTAGATAAGAGGCTCTGTTTTGATGAGCAGGCTACTCTTCTTTAAGCAGAGATGCTAAAAATCGACCTTCCAGACCCCTGTGTTTCAGCAGTGATTAAACTATGCATGGCTAATGGCATTTCCATGGTGGCAGATGTACTTATCTTGACAAAAAAAAAAAAAATCTGCCACCCACCATTTTGTACCCAACAATCAGCTCTCTGAAAATAGACCCGTTCATGTCTGAGAATTGAGACCCCATGGCAGCTCACTGAATGCCCGGCCAAACCTTTGTACTTATACACTGATATCCATCTCACATAGCAACAGAACACAATTCAGTATTGAAATGAGAACACATCTAGAAGGCTCCAATCAGTTTCCCTTGTATGAGCACTGTTAACATGCGTGTGACTGCTCCTTGAGCGCTGATGGCAGGGACATGGGCGATTAAGGCCAGAGTCCAATCAAACCAGCTGTGTGCCATTCCCCCCATGGCCTTGGTTGTGCCAGGCATGTGTTCCACACTAGCAACAGGCAGAGAGGCCTCGACCAAACCCCCAGTCATGGGAGTTAGGGCCACACATGAACCAGGACATGTAGACAGATGGGGGGTTTAGCTATACAAACATTTATCAGAGACAGAGCTGCTATGCAAGCAGAAATAATCTCATTGGTTGCAATGAACCTCAGTGGGGAGACTTTTTGCCCAAGCAGCAGTAGGCTGCTGAAGCCTGTTGTGAAAGGCAGTGCTAAGACAGGAAGCGACTCACTAACGGGTCCACACTCTTCATAAGGGACATTCCAGAGTCAAAACAGACCTAACCCTAATGGTCAGGAGTTTTAAGTTTTGTTTGGGACCAAAGCATTGACATTAGTCCTATTGGCTAAATTGACACTATTTCTAACTGCATATTTTTCATAATTATATAAGTACCGCTCCGGTTTTATGGAAGCCATGAACTCTCCTCCTTTTGCTCCTATTCACAGCTGTGAATAGAACAGATTCAAATGGTAAATTCAAAGGCATTCTTATAAAAAAAAAAAAAAGAAAAAAAAAATATAAAAAACATTTTTTTTTCAATATACAGTGCAATTTGACACTGATGGCTAAAAGAAAATTGTTTATACATATCATATAAATTCTACATATCCCAACCAAAGGTTTACCTGAAGAAAATCCTAGTCACACTTTAAATACTTGTCATGTGAGAACCAGTTCATTATTTATTCCTACTTTAAGCTAAGGTAGACTTAGTTCAGCGCTGTTTTCAATTATAGCTTTACATAAACTCTACATTTTGGTGCTGCTTTTGAGAGTGTACTTTTATTGTTTCTCTCGCCAGTATCTTTTGATGGATTTATTTTATTTTTCATTTTGTTTTATGTTTGTGTGGTCTCAGTGGAAACAATCTTTCACTCTCCCAAAAGTTAATGTTTTTTGTAAATTAAGAAAAGTAAGAGTGCAAAACTGAATATAAAAGCAATTACTACAGTCATTTTGACTCAAGTAACGTCTTAAAGCTCCATGTCCATAGTTTTATTTAATAAGTGGGTGTTCTAAACAACAATGAAAATGCAAATCTATTTTATTTCTATTTCTGGAGGACAGAGAAGAAATATGTGCATTTGTTTTGTTATACAACAGAGTGTTTTGGGTTATGTGTTCTGAGCTGAGTTTCCTCGGGACATTTTCATTTGCGAGCACCTTCCCACTGAATTACACATCATATCATCAGACTGTCACATACTCGCCTTGCTAAACCTCCATTAGAGCTATTGATGGTTGGAACAGCGTTTATGACCATGAAACGGAGAGAATCCTTGTTTCTCCCACCATACTTTAGCAGCATCTTTGGAATAAGTTGTGCAGATTTCAACATAGCATAAGGAAGACTTTATCAGCACCAGCACAAGAAAACGTGTTTACACAGTGAAAACAGACATGGAACCAATTTTATGTCCATTTTAGTCACATAAAGACATGAGATGTTGCATTCTGATTTTCACATATTTCTCTTGTATGCATTTGCTTCTTCAAGCTTGGGTCTGCTATGAGAGGTCTGGAAGCCGAAGTATTGTTAGCAGTAAGTTCACTGTTCCTAGCACGGTGCTCTAATGGACAGAGATCTCTGACTGATTACCAGAATCTGCTGGAGCCACTCTCCCAGGTTTGGGGTCACACCCTCAAGAGCTCCAATTACCACTGGCACCACTCTTGAGTTCATTTTATACATCTTTTCTACCTCCTCTTTCTATCCTTGAAATTTTTTTTAAGTCACCAGCATAGCTTCTTTTTTGATGTTGCTGCTGCCTGAGTTTGATATATCTACCATCGCTTACTTGCTGTTTTAGAGTTTGATCCAGCTGATGTCCAAGATGGTATGACTTTATTTATGAGTCTCTTGCTCATGTATATTCTGAAGTCGGTAGCTGGGGACTTTAAACCTCTGATCTCTTGTTCCAACAGGTACTTTGTTTTGGTTTCCTTTCATCTTCATGACATCACTATCATTGCTATTTGTTGGTGGAAAACCAAAGTATTTGTCCATATCTCTCATGATCATTTGCTGCACTGCCTCCTTGCAGTACAAATCCCTTAGATTTGAAAATTTCACCTGTCTTTGATACCAGCCGACCAAATTTGACATTAAGGTTTATCAGTAAGTCACTATCTCCCTCAGTCCTGTACTGCAGCTTGATGTTTTCCATGAAGAGAAGCTGGATGATAATTTCTCCAACTCAGAACCAGAATCCATAGGTGACCCATCCCAGTATCCTTGTATGTGGCAATGAGTTGATATTCTCTGTTCTAGTCCTTGAACACTTTTTGCAGTAGCCAGCTTACAACCAGAGTGTCCTGGTCTTCCAGGGATTACCCTATCTGAACCAGCATGGTTTCATTTATATATTTGTCACTCCAGTTAATTCTGACACAGGTGGCTGGAGGCCTGCCCAGATCTGCATTCAAACCACTGAGCTTCTTTTTTTTTTCCCTGGGACAAATTGAGGGAAGTTCTTAAGCCCCCAGTAGATAATAAAAATAATGTAATGCTTATTCCCAGATGGAATCATTTCCTGAAAAGAGAGTTCTGGCCCCACAGTGATTCCATTCAAGAAGAAAAGTAATGGGAGGTTCTTTAGAATGTACGACAATTCAAGTGTAACACAGACTCCCTTCCTACCCTTCATGCTAATCCTCTTTGATACAGCTGTAACAACTGTACTGTGACGTTTCTTATTTTACTGTATCTACTGTGTCTCAGTATAAAACTGTATAAAGAAAATGCATTAATTACAGATGCCACTGGGCACAATTTGAAGTTGCAACAAAAAAGAAATGTTTCAAAGTAGTGAGTTTAGAATTTTGTGAAGGAAAAAAGGCAGAAACATGTGACTGCAACATCTGCTGCACTGTTATTGTAGAATAAAATGCAGCATAGATGAAAGATAATGAGAGCCTTTTTTGCTCAGACTTCATAAGAGACCAAGAGCATCTATACACCACATGTTTTCCAAATGTTGGCAAAGACTTTCTAAGAAAAATAAATGCACAAAATTGAGGAAAAAAACAACAACAACTGGATAATTATTAAGCAACAGGAAACTGTTCATGGCCACAACTGTTTATATGATAATCGTTGTAGTGATCTTTTAAACTGACTATAAATGAGTGCAAGTGCGTGCAGGAGGCAGATGTTTCTATATTTTGTTTTCTATGTCCTTTTGTCTTTCTGTCTGCACTTTTTCATTTTGAAAAGCAGCCTCTCTCAATCCAATACAGTTTCTCGCAGCATGAGGCAGCTTCAAAGCCGCGCTTTGTGGTCAGACCCGTCGGTCCTCTCACCCACCTCCTGGTTGTTTAAGAGAGCAAAAGCACAGCGGTGCAGTTAAACACACAGATCCACCCCAGCGCCAACAGAGGGACTGCTGTTTGGCAAAATACCCTCTGCTTCTCCTTTGCTCTCATTCTCTCACTCGTCTATCTCTCCTTACCTCACACTCTTGACACCCGCCTCCCCTCCCCCCTATAGATCTCATTAAAACCAGATACTCCTCACTCAAAACACCTTCTTCTCCCATCTTCTGTAACCGTGTAGCTCCCTCATTGTACAATTTATCTTTCATCCCTTCTCTCACACTCACTGCATCTGTCAGTTACTTCACTCTTTCAAACTCTCTCTCCCATCATTTACCTTTACCCATCACCAGCTACTTGAGCTGTTCTCACTCTTCACCCGGCACTCCATCCCTGTGTCCTGTGCCTCCTCTCTATTTTTGCTGCAACTCAAACCTTATTCCTCCTCTGCCTTACACCTCACTTCAGATGTGGAGTGACTGATGCTAAGCATAGACTCTCGGCCATCACTCCCACCACACACGCAGGGACATCACACACCGAACCCAGAGGGGATGCCATTACCTCAGAAAGGGAGTTGAAGTGGAGGGTGGCCGTTGAAGGCTGGCAATACCCACCCATGTCTGAGCGAAGGTAGGCTTGGGGGGGACCCTTGGTGGGGTGTTTGAATTGGTACACTAGCGTGCTCATTATGGCTCAGTAGGGGCTGTCCTGCAGGGCATTTACTATGTGGATGTGGAGCTCATTACGCCAGGAAGCCACAGAGCTCAAGGCATTCAGAAGCAGCAGGACTTGTTGCAGAGATAAAAAAGGGGAGGGACGGCGAGATTACCCTTAATCAGAGGCACCTGTAGACCGCCCGTCCCTCCTTCTTTATTTCCTTCCTTGAAAACCCCATATCTTTCTTTATGTATGCACACACACACACACACTTTTTTTGTTGTTGTAATTATTGCAAGTGCTTCACTCGACTTGTATCCCCGAACACGGAGTTACAAGTTTGCCTGCTAATGAGAAACCCAGGTTATGAACCGTTGGTGTTTTTTATTTATTTAATTATTTATTCAACACTGTATGGGTAATGTCAATTATTTAAATTAATATGGTTTTAAAAAAAAACAACTGTGCTGTGCAAAGCTCTCCTTACACTACCTTATTGGCATTCAACTCCCACCACACTCCTCGTGACTGTGTAGCGAGAGTTAATTAAGTTTTCATGTGACACGTGCATTGAAATGAAGGAATCAGAATTAAATCTACTATTATTGAAATTTGATGAGACACGTACAGATGGTCCATTCCTTCAAAGTCTGGGAAAAAAAAAAAAAGATATAGCCAATAAATAAAATATTATATCAAAACCAATGTGAGAATATGCTGGAAAGGCTTTGAGTCATATTTTTGCAGTAAAAAGCAGAATCACCCCACAGTCCAAAACAACAACAACAAAAAAAAAAAGACAGACACACACCTGTAACCTGATGTAAACTTTTATCACCAGTGACACTGCAAAAACAATAATAGCTGCTTCTTTTCAATTTGCATGAAAAGTGTGACTGCCAGTTCTTTGGACAAATTTCAGTTTCCAAAGATGACACAACAAACTGACTCTGAAATGAGTTAGAAGGTGCAAACTAAAGTCTCTTTAAAGTGCTGCAGAGATGTGCGAGGGGTATTAATAAAAACACGAACAATGTGATGTGCATGACTGAACCACTTTGGTGATTCTCTCCTTCCTTGTGCAGCTCTCTTCATGTGCTTAGATATTCTTTGAAACCAGCTGTCAAGCTGATGTTTGTGCAAGCCAGTACAAAAAGACTCAATCCAAAAACTGCAACATAGTTTCTGATGTGCTCATGTGGGGTTTGCGGCACCCTGCCTTTGAAATATTTTAGACAACAACCATCAACCATCATGTTTTATTTAGGCTAATTCCAATCCAATATATAAACACACACTCACACACACTAAGGATTATGGGTGCTCATTTTTACAACGTCACTCCAGTTCATTCAGGTTTGCAGGCACTTACTTATGTGCATCTCTATGATAGTCTCCCTTTATGTTTGCACATAAAGGTTGAGGTTTTCTAGGTTGAGGCCTAGAATGATTGGTTCATTGCAACACGTTGATTCTTTTCTTTTTCAGCCATTCCTGTGTAGATTTGCTGCCGCGTGTGTGCTTGAGATCATTATCCGTTTGCATAATCACTGGTTCCCACCAGGAGCGGAGGCCCCCTGGTCCAGTTCTGCAGCAGTTTCAGGTCCCACACTTTCTGCTACTATTCACAGAAATAGAATGAATGGCATCAAATAAAATGGGCTTTTTCACTTCTAAAATAAACTTGCATGCGGTTGAAGTCTCTGTACCCCCAACCTCCACAGGTTTTTCCCTAATCTCGATGTACATGCATAGTGTTTTATTTCAATTTTTTTTTAAATATCCATTTCCATTCCTATGACTTTCTCCCTGCCAGCTTGATCTGCTGACATTGATTGGACTGAGCTGTCATCCAGCACCAAAACAGATTTCACCCATATCTCTAGCAGACGAGAGTGGACGATCACTTCTAAACTGCTCGGTGATGCTTCTGGTGGGACTACTCCTATTTACAAGAATTGCTCAGACCCTGTGGTTGCCAAACAAGCACCGTCAACCGTCCACCGCCATGCTTGACACTTGGCATGAAGTGTTTCTGCTGACGCGTTGTGTTTGGTTTTCACCAAGTGTTTGAGGCGATGTGGCACTGTGCACATTGCCGTGTCCTGCATCTCCACTTTTCTGTCAGAACAAATAATAATATGATGTACCATGTTGTTGTTGTTTCCACAAAGTAGTTTTTACCAAATGTTAAGTCCCGCTGAGGACAAAAAGTTATATTCATAGTGTCCTGATGAGTAAAACTGTGGTGATACCCCAGGGAAAGTAAGAGTTGATGCTGGAATAATCACACTGCGGTTCACATAAGACTATTTAATTTCATTTAATGTGTACTAGGAATTATAAAACCAAAACAAATCCTACACGTTTAGACTCATTAGAGATAAATCTCTCCACCTACATTTGTATATCATGTCACACATTGTGCCTCAGTTAAATTAATACGCCCACTTGTATAGTGGCTCACTGAATTTATGATTTTAGCTGCTGCAGAGACATTTATTATTTATTATTATTTTTGGCCCGTTTTTGTTGATGCTTGTAGTGCAACAATTGAGCCCTTGAAACCAATGTACACACACACACACACACACAAACACACGTATATATACATATATGTGTGTGTGTGTGTGTATATATATATATATATATGTATATACGTATATATAAGCTATACATATACATACACAGTTGTGTTCAAAATAATAGCATTTTTTTTCAAAATGTGAGTAAAGCTTAAAATCCTTATAATATTGTTTTATTCCCATTCATTGGGAACGTTGCACATTATATTTTACATCAAAGCATGAATTACTTTACAGAAAATGAAGGCAAAATGATATTGGGCTGTTCAAAAAAATATGTGTCTGCATTTTTCAATACAAACTCAAATATTTACTCAATAAACTGAAAAACAATGTTAATATTCAGCATTCCTGTGAATCACTAAACTAATATTTAGTCGTATAACCACTGTTTTTGAGAACTGCTTCGTATCTGTGCTTCTGGCACCTGTAAACAGTTATTCCAGCAAAGGATGATTTGACAACCTTCCACAATCCCTGTGCATTTCCTGGTTTTCTCATGATGCTTGCACCACCATGCCTCACAGTCTCCAGAGTCGACTGTTGCTTGAATTCAGCACGTTTGTTTCGCGTTCCTTCTCCCTGGCTCTGATAGTGAATGTCTGTGTGTGTGTGTGTGTGTGTGTGTGG
>JBAMYA010000002.1:6578787-6589010 GCA_037176975.1 Arrhamphus sclerolepis | reverse complement strand
ACTGAATTCAAGCCAGCGTACTATTCCCACAAAATAAAAGGTTGGTTTTTAAGGTTGTGATAACATTTTTTTTCTTTAACCCACCAACTGACTGCCTGGGGATTATTATTTTTCTTTTTCTTTTTTTTTTCTACCATCTGGAGTCATTTTAATGTGGATCCCACAGGTTAAATCACTTCTGATTTAGGAATAGAAAGCGACGCACAAAAGGTTAGGCTTAGCGCTCTTCAAATCTGCCCTACATAAACAGCTTTTGATTATGACCCCAGCAGTTAGTCCCTTGTGATTGTGGCTTAGCTCAAAGCATTAAACTTGTCCTACCATTTCTTCCAGTGTAATAACAGCGTGGCGATCTTTAGCACAGTTTTAGGAAAGTAAAACAAAACACTACAAATGCGTTTGTACTGAGAGGCTAAGTGTATCTCTTATACAATAGCCACGCTCGTCACTCACAATGCTATCTATCAGTGGCATCCAAAGTGGAACAGAAAAAGGCAAAAGGTGACAGACATGATACACTGTGAGTGAGCTCAATACTAACGTAAGCCTCGGGGCTGTGGGCCTTGCAGCATAGATTCAACATAAGTTATCAGTTCCATGGGCGAGCCCAGATAGAACAAAGTCAAATGATACAAAAACCAGAAAGAAAATAAAACAGCCACCAGGCAGCTTTGAAAACAAGGCAAAGAAATGCAATCAATAAATATAAACACCATCAACTCTGTGATAGAGATACATACATACATATAAACATACTTTACAGATCTACTGACTGTATTTGACACCTATTTTACAGATTGAGTGCTGGAGTGGGACACTTTTGGGGCGAGGTTTCAGGGCAAAACATCCTCACTGATACAGGCAGACTGTAGCAAAGGACTCAATAAAGCATTTCAGTGTTCCTACAGATTCACAGGAGGAGCTTTGTCAAGTTTCACGCAGCAACATGAAATACGTCTCCTTCTGCGAGACAAACCCACCTGCCCTTCCCTTTCCAAATTCATTTTATTTACTCAACTGAACGAAGAGGTGGAGTTTGAGGCTGTAGAGACAGTAAAGTACTTGTTTCACCTCTTCAGTTCTTGCCTTCCTCTGACCTCTCTCTCTCTCCCTCTCCCTCTCTCCCTCTCTTTTCTCTCTCTTTTTTTCCTCTCTTTAGGAAGTGGGAGCTAGAGATTGATTTTAATCCTGTGGGAGCGAGCTGTACCTGTGCCACAGAGTGTGCCATAGTGTGGTGGTTTCAGTGCCATCTCCTGAAATATAGAGAGACAGACAGATATAGGGAGATTGTAGTTACAATGTCAGAGAGCTCTGAGCAGCCTAAGCTGTATCCTTATCAGTGCGAGGCTACATTGAACATTAAATACAAAAAAATATCTCAGTGTGTAGAAGATTTAAAATAAAATAAAAAAATAAAAAAAAGAGGGAAAAAAAAGCATTCTTCAAGGTACGGCTGGCAATCAAGTTGTTATCATGTCAGGTTTCCTTGAAGAATGCTACAGGTGTCACACGTTTGTGCATTTTCCTGTACTTATCAGAGCATGCAGGATTTCCAATCATTACTCCCAATTTGTCTTTTTGTCTCCCACCACACTAGTGCAGCACTCCTTCCCCTAAAACAAGCATTTGAATCAATTTAAGCCCACTCTTTCATTCGGACCCTTGCCAGTGGGTCCTCTGATATGTACAGAACGTGACATTTGATCCTCAGAAAGTCAAGAGACACATCTGTGAGTGTATGAGACGGGGGACAATCTGACCTGACAGTGCTTACATCGGGGAGACACAGTGATTGCAGATGCAATGGCTCGATGGATCAAAAGAAATCAAAAACAGGAAACAAAATAAACAACAACAAAAAAAACAGTACAAAAAAAAACACTGTCACTACGATTTGACAGATGACAAATAATATATATATATAAAAAAAAACAGTCACTCATGAAATAACAGCCTCTATGTGCTAGTGGCTTCTTTGCCACAAGCCCTCATTGAGGGGGAGAAAAAAAAAAAAACACCTTGGTCCACAAAAATGAAAAAATCTAGTTTGTTATTGATCCTATTCACCAGTACTAAAAACTAATGACATGTATACAATTCAAAATGAGGCCAAACAACAGCACCTTTTCCTAGTGGGTATTTAATAAAAATGTTATGTGGATGTACGAAATACTACAGAACAGTAAACATTCTCATGCATTATGCCAGTAGGACTCATAAAACAGCAAACCTTCAGCAAATTATCCTCTTTTTCTTTTCCCTTTTTTTCTACTTTGAATATTCATGGTAATGTTTGACATCATTCAGTAAGGGTGGTAGTTATTTGATCTGCCCCCTCTAAAGCACATGCTCTAACAAGACCTCCTCATCACTGGAGGCAGATTGACCTCTAATATCAAGAGGGTAGGGGTTAAAAGAAAATGATGAGATGCATAAAAACTGTGAAGAGAAAGGAGGGGAAAAAAAATGAGGCTGGCATTTGCAAATACAGCCCTCGCTGTTTAATGAAGCCATATGGTGGCACAAATCTGTAGTCTCTGAAGTATTTTTACAAGCTTTACTCTTTATCAGCTACATCTGTAAAGTCCCTGAAAACATTTTGATGACCTTCATCCATAATTATCTCCTCCTGTGTTTCCGCCCCATTGTTATTCCATGGGTGGGCTTTTCGTCTGCGCTATATTTTCACCGGCTCGAGGTGTCTGACAGATCACTACCAAGTCACTAAAGTACTGTCTGTCGCTTTCAAGAAGGAAAAAAAGGAACAACTCAACATCCCGCTTATGATTTCTGACGTCGGACTTCTCACATTATGTAGCACCAAAGAGAGACAGATTAGCTGCCACTTAAAGAATAAATGCAGCTTTTGCTGAAAGAACTGCACTTGAAGTGATTTCGACAAAATTGTAGAGCGCTCACGTATTCTTTTTTTGGCTCATCTGATAAAACCAAGGACCATAAATTCTGAAGAAATGTTGTTTTCGAGTGTTCTTCTTCAGACTTGGAAATTAGAGTTTCTTGAAGCAAGTGCAGAGATCAAATCAAGCTGAGATGAAGCTGTAATTGAGCCTAAACAAACAGAGCTGCTGGTCATCTGCAGCACATCACTTTGGATCCTGAGAACATGACTCACCCAAGGCTAGTTTGTGGCATCGCTGATAATCTTATAGGACAACTGACTTTTTTTTTCCTCTTTCTTATCAGCCTCATTCTCAAACCAATTACAGTGATTTTAATCATACGGTATTACGAGTGATTAACCCTTTAGTGCATTTAATTAACCTTTGCAGCCACTGATTCTCATCGGGTAGAGCTTCATGCTACGTTTTTTTTTTTTTTTTTCTGTGACACAGGCTTTAAATAAGCACACTTTAAACTGATGGGAAATCTAATGTCTAAAGTGGGAGGAATCACTTGTCAGTTGCTCAAGGGTACACAAAAATTAGACATGCTGTCGATGTACGGTGGCTGAAGCTGGCGCTTGATGAGTAGAACCAATGGGAGCAGATTTTTTTTGATATATTATTCAGCTGCTGGGAGTATCTGACGTCAAAATATGAGAAAACTGCACACGTGAAATCTGTCTTCACATAAACGAGGGACTAAATAAACCTTAGGAATAATGAGATACAAACATAGCCTCAAAGATTTGGAAGAATGTTTACTAATCAGATATTCATGGATTTTAAATTATGTTCACAAAAATACTCCAATGTGATCAGCAATGTAAGTAAAAATCAATTTAAATCTGTCATGCATAAAATTCATAAGGGATAATAATTCAGAATTGTTGAACGCAAACTGAATATTTCTGCATATTTTCTGGCAGTGACTGCACGTAAGAAGGAAAAAAATCACTCTGACAACTTGTCAAAGTGTCACATAAACACATTATGGATTAAATCTTTAGTACAAGGGGCATGTACTAGGCTTACACATAATGTACCATGACAGGCCATAGCTTTTAACTAGGGTTTCAAATAAAAGGTGGATGAAGGGAGTGACTATCAGCCCAGTGTGGGTGTCTTCACAAATTAGCGTAAGTACGATTCTTTACTGGATCAACAGTCATTTACAACAAATATGCTGTAAGGAATTTTAAAGCTTGCTAGATGTTACACGGAGGGATACTGGGACAAAACTAAATAAATAAATAAAAACAAATTAACTTAAGAAAATGCAGAAATGAACCAAGAAATTGTATGTAATATGAGGGTGTAGTAACAAACGAAAGAAATCACCTCGTGAAAAAAGAAAGAAAATCAATTATTGATGCAATATCATGAAAGTGACCCAGAAATGCATGAGTGGCAGTTCTGACAATTATGATCAAAACTGGAACAAAAACAAAAAACAGTGCTACCAAGCAACCACCGAATCTTCAAAAATAAAATAAAATAAAAGAAGCATGACAAAAGACAAGAAAATGGTTTGAAAAGCCGACAAAACTGACTGGATGCTCAAGACTCGGGTAAAACTATGGCAACACACATGTCAGTGTGAATAAATTGCTACCCAGTGTCACAGCTATTCAGCCTTGTTTAATTCAGTTGTGCTGGGGATGGCAGGTTGAATACCAACATGCATATACTTTCTCAGGGATCACGAATACAGCACTGGCATTCTTCAACGCGCTGTCGAAGTTGCAAACATCTTTTGTGAGATTGTTCATCATGTAGATGAGCTAATTTAATGAATGCAAAAAAATGTGGAACAACATATGCAATTTATAACAATTATAGTGGTCATTAATGGAGAAAATTTATGATCTTAATGCAGAATTGGCCTGGCAGGCATTTTTATGGACTATTGCTCCCTTGGTGTTTAAGTATATTGGTCTCAAGACTCTGCATCACCTTGATCCTTCTGACCCCTCCCCTGCCCTGAGCAGTGCTCACATCTTCCCTACAGTGTTTAGCTCAGCCTGTCAGCACAGAGCAAGGCCACCTCTCCTTACATCTGATTTACATTTATTTCCCTTGCCAGGTTTTATTTATTGGGGCACTTCACACTTGGCACATATCTCTTAGGGAATCTAAGCCCTTTGCTGTACCTTGGCATTCAAATGAGCTTCACTCCCACAAAGCCTCACTGGCACTTTTAAGACACTTAATATTATAAGGACAGAAGCCACAAATCAGTGGAGTTATTTATTAAGTCACACACCAAAAGCAATTTTTTTCCCTTTTTCTTTTTTTTTTTGTGCTATTACCTTCAGACTTTCTGTCCTAATGAATACCTGATGAGATGAGTAGCCGTTGACAATTTTTTTACACGCCTTGTTAAGCGTGTCAGTCAGATATACATAGTTCCCTTTGCCCTTGACCTCAAATACATCATCAGAGAGTTCAATCATTGTCTCCTATCCTAGGCCTCTCCAAATCAAGGTGTTGCCACCAACTAGTCATGGGAAGGATAAAAATAGCCAGCCATTGTAAGTGCATTCCTGTTTTTGTTTTGTCTTTCTTGTCTTTTTGGTTTTTTTTTTTTACTGAAGCCTTTAAAGATGAAATTAACCTGCAAATATGTTTTGGTGAAGCAATTATAGCTGCTAATTAAGGAGGATCGATGTGGGAATTTTCAACAGGAAAGGCTTGCTCTATTTGGGACAATTTAAATGTCATTATTTAGTTTGTTTTGTTTACTCCTATTTTTACATGCTAATGACATTCATGTAAACATGATTGGGGTTTGTGTGAAAAATTTCCCTAGTTTCATGCTCCCAACCTCTCGCTTTCATATCAGTTACCAGGGAACAGAAGGGGGAGTGTGAACAGGGACTACTGTGGGTGGGTTTAAAAAGGAAGTCATGAATTACCTGTCGGGTGGTGATTTGCCCCGCAGTCTTGAATCCGCCCTGACAGCTGCACTCTGTGACACTGTACGGGTCGGAGCTAGTCGATGAACACTTGGAAAGTGAGTCACAGCCCACCACAAATGTGTTGTCCAAGGGGAGCTCCTGGATCACATGATGTTTCTTAGGGGCCACTGGAGTTTCCGGTTTGATTTGAAATGTAGGCTGAGGGGATGCAGACTTGTAATGCTTGGCTAAGTCTGGGCTGTCAGGTTTGAAGGTAGTGGGCGTGGTTGCCCAGTTGTACTTCCCCATAGTTTGCTCCTCTAGCTCCACAGGGAGATCCAGCGTACCATTAACATGCTCATGGGTGGGGTCATCAGGCTTGGATTCATCTATAGTCACAAAGTTCAGGAGAAGGCTCTTGGGGGATCGCTTCTTTCTCTTCTTCTTCTTCTTGATTTGACGGTTCTCTTGGTTGGGTGACACCCACTCTCCACTCTGCTTGCCCTTCTGTACTACTTTGTGTCTTGGTGTCTGCCGGCAGCGCACCAAGGCAGTAACAAATATCACCAAGATGACAGTCATCGTCCCTGCTATGATAGCTATGACAACAATTACATATCCATTAGCCTGAGGTGTTACCTCACTGTCCCCTATATTACGATCCAAGGGCGTCTCCATACTTTTCCGCAACTGCTCTTGGATAAAGGTAGCATTTGATACAGTGTCATTGACAAACAAGTGAACAAGTGCAATAGCATGTAATGACTCAGGCTGGCCTAAATCTCTGACCTTGACTACCAGCCTATGCAGCCCCTGATCAGCTCCTACAATTTTCTCCTGCAGCGTTATGTTACCCGTTGTTTTGTCGATGGCAAAGAGACCTCGAGGGGAGCCTCTCGATGTGATGAGGATGCTGCTGAGAATACTGTACTGCAGCTCAGCATTCATGCCTGTGTCATTGTCAATGGCAAACACTCTTGTCACCACAGCACCAGGGGTGGTGGTGGTTCGGACTAGGTCATATGAGTAATTGGAGGATGGGATGACGAACACTGGCCGATTGTCATTCACATCCACTACATTGATAGTGACCTTGGCATAGGAAGAGCTGGAAGGTTGCCCTCCATCAACTGCCTTGACCATAAATGTGTAGGAGCTTTGCTGCTCCCTGTCAAAGGTGATATTTGGCTTGATCACACCAGTTTGCGGGTCAATGATGAAATTGTCTTTCCCGTTCAAGATGGACAGAGTTATAACAGCATTATCCCCTGCATCAGCATCTGTTACTGTGATTAAGCCCACAGTTCCATAGAGAGGCAGGTTCTCAGGCACATAGAAGTTGTACTCAGGGTGTGTGAAAGCTGGACTGTTGTCATTAAGGTCCTGGACGATTAGCTTGACTGTAACATTGCTCTGCAGGGATGTGGAGCCATTGTCCCTCGCTATGACAGTGAATGAGTATCTCTCCTGCTTCTCTCTATCCAGTCGTTTGCCAACAGAGAGAATTCCTGTCCTCCTGTCTATGTTAAAACTGTCAGGTGCTTCTGGGCCAAGACTATAAATGATCTCGGCATTATGTCCACTATCTGCATCAGTAGCGCTGATTTTTATTAACTGTGTGGAGGGGTCATTGTTCTCTGGTATGGAAAGTTGAATTTCAGGCTGGGGGAAGATAGGCGCATTGTCATTCTCGTCCTTGATTTTAATTAAGACCATAGCTGAAGTGTTCAGAGGAGGTGTCCCTCTATCTGAGGCCACTATCTTAATGGCATATTCTCGGGTCGTCTCGTAATCTAGTGGGGCAGCTGTCTCTAGTAAGAACTGATCATTAAAGACAGGCTTCAACCGGAAAGGAACATCGTGGTCGGTGTAGCAAGCCACTTTGCCATACAGATCAGCATCCTTGTCAGTAACAGTAATCAGGGCTATTTTGGTGTTGAGGGGTGCGTTCTCAGACAGCAGAACAGTCCCATTTACCAGGTTAATAATGTAGCGAGTGTCAATGGAAGGAACATTGTCATTAACATCCGTGACATTAACAGTCACTGTGGCTCTGGATGGGGTGGAGCTGCCATCACTTGCCAGCACAATGAGTTTATGAACAGGAGTTACCTCCCTGTCCAGTGGTTGCTTCACAGTGATCAAGCCAGTAGAGCTGTTGATGGCAAAGTGACGTTTGGTTGAGGAGGAGATCTGGTTGCTGAAGGCAAAGTGGATCTGTGCGTTGGAGCCCAAGTCTGCGTCCGTGGCATGAAGCTGAGCAACTGATGTCCCCGTCGGAGCATTCTCTGGTACTGAGACCTCCAGCTCGCTGTCCTTGAAGATGGGACGATTGTCATTCACATCAGAGATGGTGACTTGGAGAATGGCAGTGCTGGATTTGGGAGGGTTACCACCATCTTCCACCTTGATCTTCATGACAAAGGTGTCCTTTTGCTCACGATCAAGGTTCTGCTGAACGATGAGCTGCGGCCACTTGTCACCTTCAGGAGTCTCAATAATGTCTAGGCCAAACTCACTGACGCTCTGCAAAGACAAAATTATATATTTGGTTAGTTATGTTGTGAATGCTTCCAAAAAAAAGGCAACCCTAATGACACAAAGAGTTTAAAACAAACATGTATCAAATATTGCCTCCCACTTGGCTTTTACTAATGTTCCCCACCATTGTATAATATTATTACTATTTTGTTTTTATATAATTCAACAAATTAAGAATAAATGCATCTCGTCCTCTGTGTAATAAATAGATATGCCCTAAGGTACTAATGCCAATCAACCTCAACATTTTGGTACTTGTTTGGTTTTTCTGCTCCATTTGTAGTCTTTTTTTATGCAATCTGATGAGTGACAAAAAGCAACTTTAACAGCCTGGAAAGTCAAGCAACTGTGCTAATCGTCAAATTGTTTCATGGTTTGATTCATTTCTTACATACCCTATAAAACACAAGCAAGGGAAAAGTGGAAAAAGTTAATTAATCCTTTTGAAATGTAACCAATCAGTGTAGTAAATCAAGTCTCTCCATCCCTCCAAGAAACTACAGCTCAAATGCACTCATTTACCTTCACATCAGATTTCTTCTGCCTTTGCTAAAATAAATTTCACTCTACCCCCTATCAGGTGTCCACTTGGAATTGAGCAGGCAACCTTGCACCATTTCAGATTCATTATAGAAGAGTAAAAGACAGATGGAAATGGAGACACACCCATACGTAAGATCTTAAAATACTGCAGACCAGATTGCCATAGATTAAGAGGGAATGGAAAAATCCTATATATCAGACAGACTTTTTACTCAAAAAGAGCAAAAAACTAGGCAAATGTAAAGACGGGGTGAAATCAAAACACATGCGTGAGTAATCCGCATAAGAGACTAAAAGAAGGAAGAGAGTTTTTTTTTTTTTATTTTACAAGAAAAAAATGCATTCCATCCAAAAACACTACAACTGTTTACAATAAATAGTTAACAATATAGATCCATGCATCAGACGAGAAAGGAAAGGTATAAAGTAAGAATTAGAAACAGAGAGAAAGGACAGAAAAGGGGAGAAAAGAAGAGCAAGGGGAGGAAATAAGCAGAAGATCAAGCCTATGAATGAGCTGCATGCACATTATGAAACAAAGAAGCCCTTTGAAGCTCTTTCAGTCAGGAGCAGTTTCATGGTAAAACAAGAAACAGCATCCTCTTTAAAGAGATAAGCTTCATGCTGCACATAATGTTGGAAGAGATTACTCTGTCTAGGCAGGGCTATCAAATGAGATTAAGATATGTACATTCTCGTTATTCATGGGAGGACCATTTCAACCAAATTGGGAGCACAAGAGCCTGCAGTATATTTCAAAATGTAGAGCTGTCCTTGTGCCAACACAGCGCTGTAGCCGACACAAGGAAACGTGCAGCTGCAGCATGTAAATTATTATGTACTCTGAAAAATTGCTTGCAGAAGGAATGTTGTCAACACATCAGTGATTGACAGAACTACTTAAAACAGCCAGCACTGCAGCAGTGATCTTTAAGACCTTATTTTGTGATCTCTTTGGCAAGTCTAAGTCATACAGGGATAAGCAGACATGGCATATAAAATATAGAGAAACTGCCATATGATTAAACTCTGCTCAATCAAATACACACATAGCGAAATGACTTCTCTCATAACTGGAAGGTCCAAAGCAAGATTCTGGGGGCTGTATGCTATCCAGTACTCCCTCTATACACAACTCTTCAATCCTCAGTTGTTTGACTAGTTCATAGATTCTGCATAGTATCTGTGCACTGATATTTGGCAAAGCCTGATGGTAATCGTAGGATGTTCAGTTAGCATGTGTCAAAAGGGAATGCTGCACAATGATTTATGAGTTAGTGGTTCCTTTATGCTTTTGTCTTGGTTTCAGACAATTTTACAACTGACAAGAGAGCCCTCA
>JBAMYA010000002.1:6561438-6578687 GCA_037176975.1 Arrhamphus sclerolepis | reverse complement strand
CGGAGCCCACAGGGGGCGAAAAAAGAAAAAAAACTCTTTCCCCCAACGACCTCCTTCCAGTCCCTGCACACCCAGGGGAAAAAAAAAAAAAAAGCTCTCTTCACCTTCTTGAATAGACCTTTTTTTTTTTTTTTTTCCTCTGGCTGTGCATTCTCCTGAATGCAAAATTAGTCTGGTGGATTGTGATAAGATCTAGGGCAGGCTAGGAAAAGGCCAAATACTAGCATGAATCGTTCACTGGAAACCTTAAGGCTGAGAAAGAAGGACAAAGCTCTATAAATGGCTAAGTGTGCATATTAAACCTTGCTTCAGTCTTCCATAAACTCTACATGTCCATGCCTTCTTGAACTCTGAGGGGCTGCTTTTCGTTCCACATTACAGGGGCACGGATCTTTGTGAGAGCTGTATATCTGGAGTAGGTGCATTGCACAGTCTAATGACAGTTGGCTAATTTAAATAAAAATGATTGAGGGACACTGACAGAAGCAGAGGTGCCTGATGATGAGGGAAGGATAACTCTGAACCCCATTTTGCAGACAGGTCCTCAGATTATTGCCGGTTGCATCTTTCGCTCAAGTTGATGACCTTATTAAAACTCAGAGGAGACTCAGACTGGGCCTTGAATATATCAGGAGCACTACTCACAGCGATGCCCATGGATGGGACCAAATGGTAAGAGGTATTCATCACAAGGTATGGGTATGGCATCCCTTTATACTGCAGCAAGAAACTCACTTCTCTAACTCTCTTTTACCCTTACTCTGCCTTTTTTTCTGGCCCTCATCCACTTTTGCTGCTGGCTGTGATACCATGCATATAATTAAGACAAAAGAAGAGGGAATTGTCTCTTTTTGTCAACCCCAACAAGAGGATAATGTGTCAACATTGCATACCAATGAAAACATGGACACACTTAACAGTGAGCTTTCTGCTTCCAAATCCAATTCCTACAGGCAGTGGGCATAAATTAATCATTTTGTTCTTGCTGCTTGGAAATTAAGCTTAAAAGTGGCATCTTCATATCACTTTGGGAATAACATCAGCCAGGCTGAGACTTTGAGTACCAACAAAAAGACCACTCCACCCGCTCAAAAACTGAAGTTACATTTCAGGAAGGCGCGAGGATAGACCAAGTGGATTGCCCCTGGAAATTACCTCAGAAAAAAGCTGGGTTTGTGGCAGAAGGTTAAAGCGAAGAGTCCACTTCATCATCGTGATTATCAATGAGACATAGACCAGCCGGGGGACAGAACATTGATTTAAACAAAATGATTTAAGCAAGCTGCTCACTTTAAATGTGTTGAAAGATGCTGACATTCAATGTTCAAAAAGCGTACACCAGTGGAATAAAGAATAGGACTGATGTTTGTGAACAGCAAAACCCTATTTAACGTCAACAAGGGAATCTTCAATCTCTTTTTGTCCTGTTTATGGGAGATCACGCACAAGTCACACATCTGCTTTCTCTGACCTTGTCTATTCTTTTTGGATGACTTCTCTGCAGTTCAGACGATGTAACACACTGCTCCACTGATGGCAGAGTTTCAGTCAGAGCATGATTACCGACCATTATGTCTGGCATTGTAGCACTGTGCAGGACAAATAATCTATTCTTCGTCTTTGCTTTGGAAAAGGACAAATTTGTACTAAAAGAAGCTCCCGCGCTTCTTTATTTGTTCCGTATGTTGACAACACAGACAAGTCACATGCAGAGTGAAGCTCTACCGAATATGACTGACTGTGGTTTACAATGGTGGCAATTTTCGAGCCTTGCCTTCAACAACACAGGAAAACTGGACAAACTATCACTCTGAGGGAGCTCCTCAAACAAATCTCACAGGACCAAGCACAGATAGACCACGGGTGGCTTAGTAGCCAAGAGCTATTCTAGGAAATGCTTGCACAGTCCTTCTCCGCTAAATCCCTGGCTCTCTAGTACACTTCTGAAATAGACAATACCAAAGGCTGAGCAGTCTTCTTGCCCCCTTTAATGCTTTTTCCCTGTGTTTTACTCATACAGAACCTGGGACACGAGGAAATTAATCTTGAGCACAATGAGGATGTAATGAGAAACACTAAATCAAGGACGCAAAGCCACAGATACTGAAAAAGAATTCCCTGCAAAAGATAACGCAGACACGGCCTAGACACAGGTCTTAGAGAGCTAAATATTGTGAAAAGGGCAAAGAAAATTACTGCAGATGATCATCATAATGAGCAGAACATTTCGTTGGTGATTTTCCAGTCATGAACAATTCAGGACATTGCGTCCGACAGGTCTTGGCAGCAGGGAGACTCTTTAAAAAAATGCACATTTGCAAGAAAGGCAGACTCGGACAGCGACAGCCATGTTCATTTCATCACACTGTTCACTTCATTCATGACTGCAAGATGGACTTGTCAATTCCGTCTCACAACATCCCCTCAAATTCAGCAACCTTTGTGTATTTATTATGTTCAGTGTTTCCTCCAGAGTGCTCGAATCTCCCTCTTTAATTACACTTCATTTGCATGTGATCATGTCATCTCCAATACCCAAAGCATAAAGTGTTGTCTAGACTATAAATAAAGAACTCATGATATTATCTTACAATTCTCAGTTTGTGGCCGACTCCATTAGGTAACAGAGAGTATTGCACTGTAGTTTAATGGAGCATCAATTAGATCATGAAAAAGCTTTTCCTAGTGTTACATGAGGCATCTATTAACATAATATACATAGCTCATTTCTTTTCGTTCGCTTTAATCTACTACAGTATGATCAGTTCATGTAACCTGTGGCTGGAAATTGGACATGCGGTATATGCACTCTACAGCTTGTTCTCTGATATTACTGCACATGGTGGGAAAAAAAAGGTCTCTTTTATAGCCTTCTCTTGTAATGAAATAAAACATATGGAAATATTAATGGCTGGTATGAATGTTTTAAGGTTTGTAACATATTCTACTTTATGAAAAAGTAGGTCATATCTTCCATCCAGAGCCCAAATTAACTTCCTTTAGAACAGCGCTACACATTAAAGAACTTTAGCAGGCTTGTAGACCAAGCTAAAGCACAATGCGAAACATGTCGCATGAAATCTCCAAAGGCTGGAAAGAAAAAAAAAAGTAAATGTTCACTAATTATAAGAATAGTAAATTAATTGAACTTGGTGCAGACAGGTGGCTTGCTGCAGACATAGCAGTGTGTCAGAGTTTAATCAATAATATGAGTACTGGATATTCTGTTTGTACTGAGGACATAGTCTATCAGATTATTTGAGAAAGGCAATTCATTTCATTCATTTTATTCCATTTTCTTCCCTGCAATTGATTACTAAAATATATTACATTAATGGGTATTTTAACAAATGCATGGCTGCAGGATTGTTCTGTGCATATGTCTCAGAAAAAGCCATTTAAAGCTATTTCTGCGATTAAATCTTTAAAGCAGACCAAGAACTGGGTACACTTCAGATCGGTTGCTTTCTCTACTAATTTATCTAACTTGATCAGTATTTAGATTTATTATCTTGAATAATATCGCTTTTAAGTTAGGCACAGAATTGCGCACATTTAGGAACAGCATTTATCCACTTCAATTGTGGTGTAGATTTTAAAGAATATTTGGATGAAAATTTAAATATTCTTCACATACTTGAAATGCTGATACGTTAAAGTGTAACATGCACTGGTCCTGAAAGCAGACATTGTCAAGGCAACGTTGTCCAAGCCAATTACATTCTATCAAGCCAGAAGGCTACTGGAGGGATGGACTACACATATATACTACTTTATCATTAACATGAGAAGTGTTGGGCTTTGGAAAAAGAAAAACAAGATTAAAACCCCAATTAACTTTGTTTCATATGTCCAACATGGTGGTGGTAGTACCATAATTAGGTTTACCTGCTTAACATCATTTATAGAACAATAACTTGTAATTTTTTTGTTTTTTTTGTTTGTTTTTTTAAACGTAAGGGATAGAATCTTTCTGAACAGAAGCTCAAGAGAAAGTAAATAACAACCCTACGTAACAAGTGGTTCTACCAAAGAATTGTTGAAGGAAAATAATGTTCTGAAGTTAATTTTAAAATGAAAGGACCTTTTTTTTGTTATGAGAGCTGAAACAGGATCAGTCCTTACCTTGACTAGCTCGTAGTGTTGGATCCCATTGATCCCCACATCAGGGTCAAATGCAGATGGCACCGGGTATCGGGTGTTGATCGCCGTGTTCTCAGGGATTGAGATGTTTATAACAGTTGATTGGAAGAGGGGTGCGTTGTCATTCACGTCCTCAATCAGGAAGCGGATTTTAACCAATCTGAAGATTTCATCGGGCAGTACTGCCACCTCAATCTCATAATAACAGCGTTTCTCAGTGAAGACTCCTGAGCAAAGCTTCTCCCGGTCAATTCTGTGATTGGTGGTAAAGATCTCCCCTGTGTTGGCCTCGACCCTCACCAAAGGCACGTCGCCTGTCTTGTACACAGGCTTAAACTGCAGCGGTGAGGATAGTTTGATGTTGGGGTCTAGGTTGAGGTCCAGGTCCTTACGCAGATTTCCAATGCGGACGTTCTCCGGCTGCTCCTCCTTCACTATGTAGTCCTTCTCCTGGGCCTTGCATAGTAATACCACACAGGTGAGCAAGACCACCAGTACATGCGCCTGACTTGCTAAGTCCATACTCAAGATTAGATGGCACCTTCACTTCTACTGCAGCAATTCTGCCAGAAGAGAGAAACGAGGCAGAAAAAAAGAGGAGAGAGATAAATAACATATAATGTCAATGCAGAAAATGGTATGCAATTCAAGATAGGCTGTAATTAGTACTACTTCCCCACACTTAAGAGTTTTTAACTTGACCTCTTCATTCTGAGTAGTCATGAGCCAACATCCTTTCCATGTCTTTAAGAGCAAATTAAGGCAGTCATACATAATTAACCTTTGATGGCATCTACTGAGAGAGGACACATGCAAAGGTTAGCAGTTTATGCATTCCATCAATCGATTTCATTTCTCTGACAAACTATTCTATCTATTTTTGATCTCAATTTTGTTTTTTAACCTTATTCTCAGCTGTGTAGCCTGAAAAGAAGAAGCAGACTGAATCAAAACAGTGTGGCGGTATTTTCTTAAAGGGCATCTCGCATCCAGATTACAGCTAATTTGGAGGAAGCAGAACCGAGCTTTAAACTGTGCAGCTTTCAAGCAAGAACATGCACAAATTTGCAATTTTACTGCTTGACAGCAGCTATTAATGGAGAGCCTTATTTGCTCTGAATGTAAACAGTTGAGCTTTCAAATATTTCATGAACGACCAAGTGTGCAAACTGCCATGCTACGATAAGAACAGTGCTTATTGTAACATTGGTGGAAAAAGACCACAATGGGCAATTCTTGTTGTGCAAGCCATCACTCAAATCAGTGAAAATTTATTCAAACTTCACATGATATATCCGTTGTCATAGGGATGATGAAACTCTTCTATAAAAGCAGTACACATGACTACAATAAGAGAGTATTATTCATTAATGTGTTTTCTTGTGGGGAGTTCCAATTCATTTGATGCTGTTGTTTTACAAAATCTTTAAATGTTTCATGTGTGTAAATGCTTGCCAAAGAGCAAGAACCCAAACTGCCAAAACCCAAGTAGGTCATTGGAAGATGATGAAGGAGTCATGCTCTGCAACGTATTTGCCTGCCAGTAGTTGCTAGAATAAAATATTGACTGCTTTGCACTTCTTAATTAGTAGGTTATTGGGGAGTGACTTTGTGCGGTTTGCTATCTGACATTTTGACGTATTTATTCATTTAGCACATTATCAGACATGTTTAACACATTTATGAGACAATTTTCATTGCAATCACAAAGGTCAATTCAGATTTGACCACAGAGGCTTTTGTGAGCTTATGCCATTTGAAATGTAACGTAATTATAAAAATACACTTGTCTTGAATAAAGCAGTAGAATTAGATCTGTTTTAATCACAACAGGCTGAATCCGTCCATGCACAGGTACAGTTTATTCACTCCTCGTAATAATAGTGGCTGCCTGTGTGTATTCCAGCACAATATATTTACCAGCTAATTTCATTTAGTCATATTTCTCTGTGTGCTAAAGTCCACCAACCCCCTTGAGTGTTTATTAACCGAATATGGCTTTCCTCAAGATATTGGTTTGCATTCATAAAGTAGCTGCCTCAAAATCAAACATCTATTCCCTGAAAAGAGAGTGTGACAGCCCACACACAAGTGATTTACATCTGTAGCTGTAACATGCAGAGACACATGCAGTAACAAGGGATCTAAAGTCGCTCTTCGGGAATACTAATATTTCCTGCTTTATGAAATTTCCATCCATTTGCATGAGTCAGATGCTACCCTGAAAAGGTATGACTACCTAAACGGCACAGCATGGGGTCCTCTAAATTGGCAAGGCAACAGTGATAGCAATTGAGGCTCTCGACTGGCTGACAAAGGGGAATTGATTAAAAATAAAAATTTCTGTGAAATGGTCTTGCATTTGAAACAATTGCAAGCCATTCATGAAACAAGTAAAGATAGCCATCACACATCTCATGAAGCAGTCGCATGAGACTCATTACAGAACCGTTGGACAAAAAAAACCCAAAAACATAGCCGACATTCATCAGTACGAGGTATTTTCATTCTTCACATGCGGCGCGTGCAGTGTTGTTCTGTCATGTCTAAATTTTGATGATACATTCTATTAGTAACACTGACACACTTTACTTTGAAGTGTGCATCCTTCTGAAAGTGAGCAGCAATTTATTTATTGTGATGATCTCCAGGAAGTCCAAAGCTGTACAACGAGCCTGTATGACGCATAATGACGTTTAAATTACATCTTTAAATAAGAATGATTCACTGAAGTGAAAAAAACAGGAAAGATCAAAGGACGATCTAAATTCCCTCTACTTTATAAGTGACAATAATGATCGGTGGAATGAAAAGCAATGTTTGTTTGTTTTTTGTTTGTTTTTTAACCATGCTAGAATACAAATGTAGCGACTGAAAAGACAACCTTGCAGTTCTAATGTGATGATGGGCAGCAAATGTTTAGTACTTTGTGAGATTTACATCAGCATCAGCGGTGAGGCATATGTACAAATTTATCCTGAATGCTAGAATATTAAAGTCTGATCTAAAGCTTGCTGGTAAACATATTAGGGTCAAGAAAATATTCAGTTAATTTATAACTGGATATTTTACTCTTTTGATGCCATGGTTTCCTCAACATTTGCTCTTATTTTCGTTTGTCACAATTCTTTACAAGCCTGCCCACAAGGGATAAGCTCTGTGAGAGAAGGAATTGTGCTGCAAGAGGGGGGATGGGGGGGTACGAAGGGGGAGATTCTAGGTGTCAGTCAGAGTGTCTCTTTTGCTTACACTTCACAAGTCTCCTGAAATGCTATTTTGAGCCCCAGACGGCAGGTTGAATCCAGCAGGCAAACTCAAACCTCCCTCTTGGGAGAGACAGTGAAGAGGAGCTGGCCATCCCCTGATCACTTTACACGACAGTATGATGGACCACTCGTCCTGCTGTTTGCATCAGCTGAAGCTACTGTCACCCCCTACGTTCACCCCTAAAGGAAACCCTCAGGTTGGTTGCTCTGGTACTCTGATGTTGGCACCACTCAGGCTTTGAGTCCTTTAACTACAGAGATTCAGGGTTTGTTTTTGTTTTGTTTTTTTAAACTGTTGTATCTATTAATACTAAATGTGGATCCAAGATTTCAAAAAAGAGGGCAGTGGTCGATACAATGCCTTTGATTTTCTTGGTTCTTTCTTTTTCTTTTCTTTTAACAGACTTGAGGATCGTGGCAACCTGACAAAGAAAGTTTCTGTCATGATTAGAGTTCTTTTTCAGTCCACAAAGCCAAAACTATTTTGCTCTGAAGGTGGAGGTATAAAAAGTTTTATTGTTTTCATCCTGGAAAATGTTAACAGCGACTTAACAGCCAGAGTCATGCCGCAATGTGAAATATACACGTCAACTCTGACATCATTAAAGATAATAAAAATAACTTAAGGTAGGCACACAGAAGTTCACATAGCAATGGAATTTGTTCACGACATCCTTTGTGGTGTTTATATGCAGTCTAGTTTAGCTAAAAAAAATAAAAAAAACAGCGCCTACTCAGTGTCATAATTCATAAATAGATCTAGATCATGAATATTTCCACAAGTTGGGTGATTAAATGCTTTGCCTGCCAATAATTTGTACCCGTCTGCATTAGAAAGATGACAAGCTAATCTTCAACAGTGAAGTCATGGACCTCAAGAGGGCAGTGCGTACAAGCAAGAGACACTCAAAAGCTAAAATATGGGGGTGACCATTTGCATCACCTTCCTCGTTAAATCTGACCTTTAAATTCTTTGTTCTTAAAGAAAATGTGGCAAATCTCAACAAAAGGGGCCAGTAAATAGATTATAAAATAAAACAAAATCAACCACACATTTGAAATGACATGGAGTTATACACTAAAACTCGAATCTATGTTTTAATGATACTGGAATATAAAAATCTAACAGAACATTTTTATTTTTATACGCATATTCCAAAGTGTTTGTATGTGAAGTGGGGATTTTGCTGTACTTGAAGGCTTCATTACACATGAAAAGAAAAAGAAAAAGGAAGACGATGTCGATGTAGGTATTCATACTCAGTGCAATTTATGAGAAATTATAAAGACCTATTGGCTAATGTATGTGGACTATCAAAACAGGAGACCTACAATGAGATTAAATTATGTATTAGTTCTTAAAATAGTGCTCACTGACTGCAGAAAGGGCTGCAGTGGATAGAATGCGCTGGAAGATGAAAAGCAAAGCAAACATATAAAATCTTTGACAGCTGGGAAGCACAGAGACCACAGGTGCTCCTATGAACTCTTCAAAACACCTTGGGAACTGTTTACCTGCAAGTTAGACGCTAAAGCCCACCTCTCACCAGGAAACAGATGACTTAATCATAGGAAAACAACGCATATGAGATGTGTTTTACCACAATATGGCCAGCCAGTGGAGAATATGGCTCATTTATATTTGCATATTGATGAACTTGAAATGTGGATGGGAACGCGCAAATGGTTGGGCAAATCAAAAATAAAAAATCTAATTTAACGCAAACTATAGATCAGGGAGGGGGGGAATAGCTCACCTTTAGAAACATCACGTTGCGATTTGCTTTAATTCCGCAGTAAATGGGAAGTTCAAAATGCTCTGCAAAGCAAGCCAAATGATAATACGGAGCGAATATACTACGAGAGTATATGTGGAGGTGCTAGAAGTCAAACAACCAACTGTGGCGTTAAACCAGAATATACACTTGTACACGAGCTTCTCCTCTAATTAATTCCTGATTCTCATCTTCTCATCACCATTATTTCATCTCGTGAGTCGGGACGTGAGCAGAATGACAGCCTTCGGAGGTCTGTGACAGGTGAACTGCTCCAGCAGGAGCGCGCTGCTGCCGCGCACCCACGCACCAAACCTGGCGACCAGGCGTCTCAGAAAGCGGACTGAAAAGTCCCTGCAGTTATATTCCCTTGGAACGAAGGCCCGTCCATCTAGCAATCAGTGAACAAGGCAAAATAATAATAATAAATAAATAAATAAAAATAGCGGCCAAAGTCTACATGAAGCGCGCAGTAGATCCCACTTTCGTAGCCTAATGCGACAACTCAGCTTGGATTCTTCGCGATGCACTAAAGTCTGTATACGTGATTAGATCTGTGGATCAGCTGTCAGAAAATGAAATTTATCCACTGTTGCAGCAAAAAAAAAAAAAAAAAAAAAATGAAAGAAAGAAAGAAAACCCATCCAGCTACCTTGTAGTCTACATTTTTTTTCCTCCAGTGCATCTTGTTGCCAGCAAGTCCACGCCGCGTATTGGAAAGATCTATTTGAATTTAGACGGACCACACAAGATAACAGACTGTAACGTTTCCAAAAATGCGCGCAGAAGAGATTTTCAGTCGCGTACGTGGTCAGAAAACGCTGAAGTAACACACTTTGATCTCAACACTGAAGTAGTATTTAAAAAGTGAAGCTCACCTTCTCTGCTTGGATGTGATGGAAAATCAGCCGTGAGTCCCGTCGCGTAAAGACATCAGCGACTTACAAAAAACAAGTGCCATGAATTAAACTGGAGTAGGAAAACGGGGAAGAGAGGATCCTTGGGCAGACGAAGTAGGAAAGAAAAAATATGTATTATCCACTACAAAAACTTATCCGAAAAATAAAATAAAATAAATGTGGTCGTCGCCTGCAAGTTGAAAAATGGCAAAGCACAACGATCAACTTTGTTTGAAAAAGGAGGCTGTAATTCCTCTTCGGCTGTCTCGGGCTCACAGTCCCACAGGCGGAGATACGCAGGGATCCAAGGATGTTTTACATAAACTTTGAAACCCTAGCTTTATCTGTCTTGAATTTTTACTAGCCTAAAATCGCTGGAATGACACTTGGACGTGCGTTAAATGCCTCTTGACTCGATCGTAAAACTTCAATCCAAGAGGGCACAAAAAAAGAAAGAGAGAAGAAAAATACATCTAATGAGCAACTGAAAGCTTAAACCTGATTTATTTAAGAACCACTTGTTTTAACTGATTCAAGGCAACGCACGCTCACCCCAAAAAAAGCTCTTAAATGAGGGATGCAGAGAGCGCATCGTCCCCCCAGTGGAGTTGGATCAAAGTGTGCCTCAGTGCAGCATCACTTACAGGAGCCGGGATAGGCGGTTCAGCGTATATGTCTGCTAAGCTGCAGATGTCTCAGTAGTATTGTATGAACTCAGTTCCTCAATGCTGCCCACCTCTCTCCCTCTCGCTCTCGCTCCGTCTGACATCATGGTGGAAGGAGGAGCCAGCCGCAGATTTAAGAGCCCCGCTCCTCTTAAAGCCGCACTGCGTTGGAGAGATGCTTGCACAAAAAATGTGCAGAAGGTAGCTGTTAGGGTGCATGTAGACCACATATGCCTCTGCTTTTTTGCAGTAGCCACCGTACTCCAGAAATGTACCTGAAAGCAAGAGGGGGGCACTGTTCTCTTTCACAGCAAGCCTTGTTTCTGCTTTTTAATTCCAGTAGGGGTCTACTGTAACTTCAGCATCTCCAGACATTGAAGAGGTTCTAATGTGGGGACGTTTCAAAGGAGTGGGAAGAGAAAAATACAAAATACTACATGAAATAAGCTGAAAACATTTTAAATGTAACAGATGAAAGTAAAAATAAAATAGGAAAATAAAAGTTACCAATAACGTATTACCTAAGAAATCAAAAAGAGAAAAGCCATTTGACTATCTTAAATGTGAAAATATAGGCTACTTATTTCTTATTGAAATCATGCTGATTGTCATTTAGCATCAGCAATGTAATGACCTTAGCTTAACCTCTGAGGTAAATCATCAACAAGTCCTGTTGCAGCTGTAGGACTCGTTGTCAGACCCTCATTATCATATTTACATTGATTGATTTAAAAATCACTAACCACACACTGCCAAGCTGTTCCATTCCTGCTGTGACAATAATAATGGCTACCCACTTCCTGGATATTAAAAGTAGATTCTAAGAGGTGCTTTCATGTAGTCACAAAAGGTCATTGTCCCAAATGATCATAACTACCGTCATGTTACAGCAGACATCGACTTATAGAGCAAATTACTTTAATTTTTCACTTCCCCCCTGCAAAGTTTAATAGAAACCTTTCATTAAGCTGTCTGTTATTTTCTCTCTCAACATTTCATGCTTTAAAACTCATCAAGACACATCAGGTGACAATAATATGTCAGATAAATGCCATAACATTCAAATGAAAATCTGAAGCTATCCTTCTAAATATGTAAGAGGAAAGGATCTTAATGACTTATCACTGGCTTCAAATGGAAATAAAAATAATCCTGGCTAATTGTTAAGTGGGATGTTAGCACTGTTGCCTCACAGCAAAAAGGTTCTTCGTTTGCATCCTGGCAGGGGCCTTTCTGCGGTTTGAATGTTCTCCCTGTGCTTGCAAGGGTTTTCTCCAGGTACTCCAGCTTCCTCTCACAGTCCAAACGCATGTGTGTCGGGGTGATTGGTGATTTTAAAATTCCTGTATAAATAAGTGTGCATGTGGTTGTTTGTGTACATGTGGCCATTGATGGACTGGCGATCTGTCCAGGGTGTACCCCTAACCCACCTTTTTGCCCAAAGTGAGCTAGGATAGGGTCCAGCAGATCCCTGTGACCCTGCACAGGGATAAGTGGGTGTGTCTACCTGTTTTTATGGTGGTGTTTTCACCATCAGTGCAGCTTGTCACCCAGGTAATCCAGAACATTTATAAGCTTGCTGTAGATGGGAGATGTTTCCAGTCTAACACGTGGTTAATGGTCTGTTAAAGTAATTCACCTTGAACTTAGATCTTTTGTCCACACAAAGATGGTGTTTAATGTTTGATGAAGTAACTGTGGTTGATGGACCATCAACCAAAACCTTCCAAAAGACATTTTTGTTCAAGACAATTTTGACATTATTCTGCATACATGCACTGAGATCCAGAAGTATTAGGACAAGGACAGAGTTTTAGTGATTTTGATGGCTCAAAAGTATTTGAAAAAATGACTGAAAAGAAGTCACCTGACTGCGTATGCCCCATTTAGCAGATAAAAGATCTGAAAAAGATATCAGGTACTTTCATTTGCACTGTGAAGTACAATCTAATCAATTTTGGGAAATTAGCTGTATGCAAGCCAACAATTTAGCCCCATACACCTCAGAATTCATCTTGGTACTTCATGCAGCAGTCGCATCAACAGTAAACACCGCTTGCAGCTGTTCCACTGGCAGCCAAACATGCCCATACCATAACATTTCCACCACCATGTTTGACACATAATGGGGAATGCTTTGGATCACAAGCAGTTCTTTGTGAGCTTTTGCATTGGAGCTGCCACTGTGATGTCCGAGGAGATCTCAGTGCAAGTGAAGAGGCCCTCACTACGTTGATAAAAACAAAGATCACCAGTTTGGTTTATTCTTGAAAATAAAGACAGCACTTGTGAGCTTACGAAAACCAAAAAGCCAGGAAGTACACAAAAAGAGGATGATTGCAGAATTCCTTCTTTGGTGAAGAAAACCTCTTCACAACATCAACAGAAGTCCAAATGTTCTGAAGAATGCAGGCACATCATTGTCAAAATCTTTAAGAGAGGCCTTGGATGGATGCAAATACAGCTTTACAACAAGCTGTAAACCACTGGTGACATTCAAGAAAAGGAAGGACAGACTAAACCCTGTCGGGAAACATAAAAAAGCTTCCCAAATTCTGGAATCTTTGGACCAAAGACACCAAGATAAATTTGGATCAGAACAATTCAAAACATCTCCAGGGAGGAAACCTGGAATCTGATGGCATCAATGGGATCCAGACTTCAGGCAGTTATTGACAGTAATGGATTTTTGTCCAAGTATTGAAAGTTACTGTTACATTGCCAAATATATCAAGTTCAAATAATAATTCAGAGTCCCTGAAAATTGAGACTTTTCTTCAAATGGCTGTGATTCTTTAATGGTAAATGGCATATTCAATTAAATTTAAAAGTTCACACTATGATCACATTTTTATTTTTATTTTCAAATCCATTGTGGTTCTGTATAAAGGAAAATTGTGAGAAGAAAAATCTGTCACTGTTCAATTGCATATGGACATGTGTGCATAAAAGAAAAACAGCCCACACACTAGTATAGCCAATTTGCAACACACACTTGAGCATAGAAACGGTTGAATAATTGTGAAACTAAATAACAAGGTTTGCACAAGGTCACAGATTTGTTGAGAAAGAAGAGCTTTTTTTCTGCTGACCTTGCCTGATTTAATGCTATTCTGTAGGTTTGTATTATCCTTTCAGCTTAAACAGTCCAACTTGTCAAAAGAGGCCACATTACTGTACCGTCATCTTTTTGCAGCTGTGCTAGTTGCCATGGATATAACATTTTACTTTGTATTCAAGCCTAAACAGTAATACTTGATGTTTTTTTCAAAAGGTATAAAAGAACAAACTTCCCAAAAATCCACCAGTCAGGAAGATAGCACTGTAAGTCTGTCCAAAGGTATATATGGTAGAGAAGGTAACACATTTTTCTTTCTTTTCTTTTTTTTTTCTTTTCATGAGTTGGATACTGACGAAAAGTTTTGTTTGTTTTTTCTCTTGGGCCTGGTAGTATCCATGGCAACTTTCAACGACCACTGACACTTATCACTATAAGCTGAAACTATCCCCATTGCCTGTTTCTATTTCTTTCTTTCATTGTTTTTTTTTTTTTTCAATTTTTCTCTTTCTCACTTTCTCAAGGATGTCTGGAGAACAAAAGATTGGAGAAAGGATGAAGTGGACAGAGTGAGGACGGTTCAATATTTGCTTTTCCTTCACTGGAATCTGGAATTGAATTTTGGAGAAATTGTATTGAAATAAAGGAAATATGAAAATAGTCCATTAATGGAATAATATTTGAAATTGATATTTAACTTTTCCAAACAGGATCACTATGCAGAATGTATGAGCAGCAGATTGTGAAGAAGTCCTTATTGACTGACGAAATAAGAGAAATAGAGAAATACAGAGCTTACAAAAAAGAAAAAAGGTTAAATTTACTGATTAATTTGATTGCCTTTAATTGTGCAAATAGACTATCCTTTTGATTCTGCATCTTCATCAGAGTGAAAATGGACACAGAGCAGAGGCAAATTATTATGGTCAACCTTAAACAAGTGAACTTTAGATCTGTCTTTTCCACTAAACTCACCATGACAACATCACCAAAGCAGCGTAGCAGTTAAGGTAGTAACGTGTATTCTGCCCCTCCCATCTCCATGAATACACTCTGGGTGGAGAAGGATGCAAAAGTTTGCTAGCTTGTTGTTTAATATGCAGCTGAAAAGAAACCAAAATTGTTTTGATCAGTGTTCCAAGTAAAAAAAAAAAAAAAAAAGGAAACCTTATCTGATGACGTTTGTATTTTGATAGTGTCACGTGTTGAGTGTGGTCCGCCAGTTTGGATAGCAGCCAGCTGTCCCCAGGCCTGCCCAGGCTCTGGTTGCCTTTCTGATGGGGGCTCCAGCAGAAATTAACAGTTATAGATAATGGAAGCATTTAATTTTATAGAGCAGGTTTTCCTTGAAATGTTGCTTAAAGACCCAGAAAACTGGCCAGATATAGCTTTGTCAATGTTCACAGAAGACAGATACTTTTTTTTAATAAATATTTTTTCAATCATTGAATTTCTTTAAATGTATCAGACCAAACTGTGAATTTTTTTTAAATTGTTACACCCCTAACCCCCCTGCAGCAAGAGACAGGTGAGCACTTTTCACTGTATGTACACATTATTCTGGTCCTCCCTCTCTGTGCAGAAGAGGATCAAATCAGACACTAGAACATCCCTTCATTCAGACACAGTGGAAGATCTGACCAGAATCAGTGTGGAGGGACCAAGTCTGGAAGATTTTGATGCTAGAGAGAGTGCGGTAAGCTAGTTTAGCCAATGCCAAAGGTCAAGAAAGCAAAACTACAGGAGTTGGCCATCCCAGGGGCATGTGACTGCAATAGAGGATATGGACTCCATAAGGAATGGAGTCCATAAGACACCGAGTCATGAGAAGTTCAGTTTGAAGCCCTTAAAACACTTAGACTTTTAGTTTAGATTTATTTCATTTACAGTATCTTCAGATGTTTTAAGTTTAAATTTCAGCTCAGGGAAGCACTTTAAGCACCAACACTTTTTCAGTAAGTTGCCTTCCTTGTAGAATCGTGCTTCAGATAAAGAACTTCATCTAGACCAGATTGTTAATTAATCATTTACAAGTCAATATTGCCTATTTGGACAGCGATACAAAAAATAAAATAAATAAAAATAAAAATAGTGAAACCGTGTTGTTAAATGGGATGATGTGGGCGATGTGGGTGGGTGCACCTAACGTTTGTGCTGATGCACCTAAGAAAAAAAGTGAGATGCACCAGTGCAACCAGTTAGTCTAGAGCCCTGTGGTATGTAGTCTGCCACCGTAGAAGATACTCTGCTTTAGCTTAGCTAGAAACTGCTAACCACTGTGACTGGCTGTGGGTGTCCACTGCATTGTGGAATGCAAAACCAGGTCAAATAGTGGAAACCCTCCAGATTTATTTATTTTTTGCATAGTGTGAAATGTGCATTTTCTCATATCCTGCAGAATATCTGTTCATTAAACATTGTATATACTCCCTTCTTTCTCTTCAGGGTCACAAGGCTCTGCTGGAGCATATCCCAGCTCTCTCTTTGGAAGAAAGGTAGGAGGTACACCAGATCCACATATAGACAAGAAACACACTCTCAGTATGGTCAATTAGTTATGACCAGTTAGCCTAATATACATATTTTGGATGGTTTGAAGAAACCAGAGAAAACCTGCAGGAGAAAACCAAGCAGGATTCAAACCAGGACCCCACTGGTACACACTGGTAGTGTAGTATCCAGTTTCAAAGACAGACATAGTTTAACCTCATTTCAATATTGGACAGCCAATACAAAGTTGTGGATTGTTGCAATATGTTACAAATAGCCTACCATTAATCAAAATCAGATACACAGAGACAATACAGCATAATTCACTGTTTCAAAGACAGAGACACATGCAAGGCTGCAAACATCTTCAAAATTGTTAGATTTCACATAAAGACAACGGAAAAGAAGTAAATCAGTTCAATGTGTCCCCTTTGATAAAAACACAGTAGTCCCAAAACGCCTGTCTCTTTGTACAGCTATGTCATTATTAACTTATTTGTGTGCACGCATCTGCCATGAGTGCAGAAGGCAGAGAGAAGAGATTTTGGGACACAAGCACGCACGCACGCACGCACTTGCGCACGGACCAGGGTACACACGGCTTATTTGGGAATGAACTCATTATTATTGTTTGCATTTATATGTGGGAAATACGCTGTTTGGGAAGGGCTTATGAACCTTGAGAGTTTTTGTCGGCAGTTAAGTTTGCCGTCGGGTCTCCACTTTTCACGTGAATGGAGCTGGAACGTCAATCATCTGTCACTGCTGATAAATGCTTCCTTAATAATACATCAGGCGTATAGTATGCCTATAGTATTTACCGTTCCATTTACACACTATATTTTATTGAAACTTTATCTTAACTCAGACATAATTGTAGGGGAGACCGGGGACAATTGTAACACGGGTCAGTTGTAACACTTGCAATTTCTCCAATCAGGAACAAGTTAGGA
>JBAMYA010000002.1:6513005-6523635 GCA_037176975.1 Arrhamphus sclerolepis | reverse complement strand
CTGTTTTACATAGTAATTTTTAGATATATGTTTTTAAAAGACTTCTTCTGACAAGGTCAAGTATTCATTCAGTTTTTCGATTTAACCTGCAAGTTGCTCTTTAATAATGCACTGAACAAAATGCTGTTGTGTCATTTAGAAATATAAAAGTCCATGAGGTATGTTTAATTACATCTTTCAATACTTTGTAGTAATTCCTCCAACCTCGATGGCATGGATGTGTCAACTCCTGACCAGCCACACCATTCACTTCACAAACAATCTCACTCATGAATTCACAGCCATTTCCACCAGTAGAGAACATACTGAACCAAGAACAATGGGGCTGGGGCAGGCTTTATACTTAGCTCAGGTCTCAGAGCTAAGAGACACTACTTTTTTGTCTTTTTTGTAAAGATGGCTGCAGAATTGCCAAAACACCTTGTGTCAAAAACTTTCTATAGCAAAACTACAGTCATCTGAATTCTGAATTCCAAAACCCATCTATTTGAATCAAATGCACTGAGGCAGGAAACCATCCAAGACATGCGGCACAGAAGCCCTCGAGGACTGGATTTGCCCACCCCTGCACAGTTTTTAAAAGAGGCATGTGACCTAGACTTTGGAAAGCCTAGGTCACATGCTTCACCTTGTGTTGAAGATGCCCTTGACTATATTGCAGGGTCCCAGCAGTTCAGCTGACTCAAACTCCTTAGCGGCTATTGGCAGGTGGAGCTAACACCTGAAGTATGTCCAAAGACGGATTTCTCCACTGGCCAGGGGTCGCAGCAGTTTAAAGTGATGCACTTTGGCCTGTGCAAAGCCCCAGCCACTTCTGAGCATGTGATGGAGAGAGTCCTGACTGACATCCACTGGAGCCACTGTGTCACTTACTTGGATGACCTCCTCTGTCATGGTAAGGACTCTGATGACACCCTGACCTACGGCATGTCTTCCTGGCCATCTGCCATGCTGGTACAGGGGGAACACGCACACAGGACCTTCTAGATGTTACCCAGCAGTGCTAACAGCCGATGTATTTGTGTGTCATGTTTTCATTTGTTTTCAATCAAACTAATATTTCTGGCAGTAAAAGTTTTGTATGCATGTATATAATCAGTGAGACTATAATATCTTCTTTTAAAGCAACTTGCAAACTTGGTGTGAAGTTCCTCTGTTCAGTAAAGCAGGCCCATTCAGCACGCTTCACCTGTTGTAAACATGCAGTGGATTTGCAGCGTGCCTCTAATCTTTTCTTAATTGTGGAGGGGGGGAAGAGTGATCTTCTTTTGTGGCTGTTCTCTGTCTAATGCTGCTAAGACTATTAGGATTGAACCATGGCAAAGGCTTTGGGGAAGTCTTTTGTTAAGTAGATGTTGGTGCATAAGTGATAACAAGATTGAGCTGCTTTCATGTTCAACAACAACATTCATGTAATCCACCCAAAGCATGAGAGTAATTTAGTATAGCATCAATAGGATGACCGGCCTCATCTTACTGGTTTGTTCTGGAAAAGAAAATTTCGTCCTAGCCTTTACTTGACTGTGGGTATAAAATATTAACAGGCACAGATAACTCAATTACTCCTAATCCCCTCTGAAAATACACTCCTCCCTTAGGAATTCCAAACAAAAACTCGCACCCCCAAATATTATTCACCGTGACATAAGTAAGAAGCTTAATGATGAAAATTTCTAAAATCCCATGCAAGATGAAGGAGAACTTTTCCTGTATGTCCATCAGGTGACTTTGTTAATCAAGGAAAGCAATTATTGTCACAATTATTTTCCACACTACAAAACTAGTCATGAACAATGTTTCCAGTCTCAGTTCTCTTTCCCATCAATCAATCAATAATAAATAAATAGTCATTTTGATGGTACAAAGTCTGAGACTTTGATAGACTTTTGACCAAAATAGTGAGATAAATCTGGTCAAACTTAAAGAGTAGGTTCAAAGTTGCAGAATGTTTATTTGTTAGAGCTGCCATTTATTGCTTACTTAGAAAGAAAAGGGTAACTTAAAACAACAACAACAAAAAACTATAAAAAACAACAACATATGTTTTCTTTTATCACATTACCTTTACATCATAAGGCAGATGAACTGACAAAATAATTCCTTCAAGGAGTCTTATAACCATCAACAAAGAAATCCTACTCAGTTCTCTATTCTGTTGAGTTGTGTGCAAGTGTGAAAATCTCAGCAAGTCATAAATATGTTTCGTTGTCTTTATCCTCTAATCTTCTCACATCTTCAGAGGTAGGGAATAATTTAAAAGTGTCTTCTGTGTCCTTGAATCTTCACCATGTGGCGTCTCGCTGTGTGAAGGCATTAGTAGCCTAATACCAACACCGACAGCAGCATATTTTTTCTTCTATAGTGAAGTAATGTAGTTTTTACTTTACCTTTTGATGTGATTGTGATAATTACAAATTGTTTAACATACCCATGCTGTATATCAAACAAACAGATCTGAAATGTTTTTCCTGACACCACATCTTTTAGTCTGAAGTACTGCAAATACATACATACATTGTGGGGCATGGTGAACATGCTAGTAGCTTTCTTTTTTTCTTCATCTTGCTCCACGTCTGGGTGGATCTGAAGCACAGCATTTTGGGAATTAAAAATATCTTAATTCACATGGAGGAGTTTCAAACCTTCAAGCCAGAGAGCTCTTCTAGCATGTTTTGAACACACGTATGTGATGTCAAACTTTAATCTGTAGCCTACATGTGTTTATCACCTGTTATGAAAGTTTTGCACAGCTTGACAGTATATACTCACGTGCACATGAAAAAAAAGAAAAGTGACATAGCTGCAAGGCGTTATCTTACCATAATTAATTATCTAATTTATAAAACAAAACACAAAAAGCACAAAAAAAGATAAACTGAGCATCATGCTGTTACCCTCTAGTTCTGCTGGACCAGTTCTGATGAGATCAGCTCTACTTAATAGACCTGTTTAACACCTTCACACAGATGCATTTGTTCAAAATGTTTGCACCAAGTTAATCAGGAAGCCAAAAATATTGGTATTGGCAGCTGGGTGTTCTGTTCAATTCCCAGCCTTTCTGAACCTTTGCTACATGATGTTCTTTTGCTCTCTGTGTTTAACTTTTTACTTCCTCAGATGTTAAATGCTTAAAATCCCCATATCTGTATTCTTTTCACTTTTCTTCTCCCAGTGTACCCACCGCTCGAGCTGGTAGAAATATGCCCCAAAGATGTTACAAGTATGCAGGAGGTCAGGTTTTTGCAGAAAACTAAAACAAAAAAAAAACAAAAAATCAAAAAAAAGCTGCTAATTCTAGGGAAAGATGCAACAGAGGGGAAATGTGTAAAGGCAAGTGATGAATAAAAGCACAAAATAACAGTGGACACACGTCTTTGATGTTCTTGGACGGTCTACTTTGTATGATCAAATAAGATAAATGTTGCTCAAGGGAGCAACTCACTGCAGTATTGGGCTTTTTCTGTTGGTTTGCCTCAGAAAGTTGTAAAAACACCAAGTTAAGTAAAGTAATGTTGCATTCAGTCCATGCGCGCTTGACCAAGGGAAATCTGATTCAGTCCACTGGTGAGATTGGCCCAGAGCTGTTGTTTGCTCTCCTGCAGAAAACACTGAAATTCTGCCCCAGGTTGTAGACGAGGGCCAAGGCTATAGAATCACTTCCCCAAGCCCCGAAATCTCTGTATCCCCAAAGCAACGCCTGAGTCCTAATTGGCTTTTGTGATTGGCTTGTTAGATAGCCAGGGTCCAATCCTGAAATTCCCACTCAGCTCATTCATTTTCAGTGTGAGCCACTGAACCTTAACAAGATGTCCGGGCCTGCAAGTAGTCTGCTGTGATCCTCCCGAGGGCAAACTGAGTACTTTCTTACTTCTTGTATCTTAGAAAGAAGCTCCCTCAGGTGACGACCAGGGCCAAGGAGATCAAGGAGTGTGTCACTATAACACTCTAACTCTTAAACACAAGTTCATTCCTCACCCCAAGTACATCCAGCTAATTAAACTTGATGCTCAGGAAAAAGCCTGACTTCAACAGTTATGTGAACCTCAGAGATAATCATGGTCAAAGCTGAAAGCCCACACAGACTGCAGAAAACCAAGTTTGCTAGAGTTTAGGACTTTACAGTCTGACCAGGCGTATAGTTGGTCAAATGAATATGAGCATTTCAGTTCTTCTGACACACAGTCTAAGGAGAAAAAAAAATGCTATTGGTAATATTGATAGAGTGGCATCTTATCTCTTTTGATAGTATAATTGACTTCAAGATTCAATATTTGTGGCAACTAGCAAGAGTGACTTTTAATGACACAACATTGATTTACCAAGATGTCATCCAGATCTGTACAGATAAAGCTGTAACTCAAGAATTTAAACAAGGTAATAAATTCACCATGCACATTATTGACCTGCTGAAGGTTCAAAAAAGTAATTTATATAAGATGGTAGCATGACAGTTTCTCTTGAGAGGAGGCATAAAACCTTCTCATCTGATGGATGCTCTTTGTATGGCAATGTTGCCATGACAATTTGCTTCAGAAGACTTGTGTGCAAATTAACTTATTCTCAATAAGAGCCTGTCTTCAATGCGTAATAGTAATTTCCTTGCATTGCACACAGCAGCGTGAGTTAATGATGATTCTTTTTAAAGTTTTGAATGAATTAGCTACAAAAGAGTCAGCGGCCTGAAACTCTACAAGAACTTTGTGGTCATGCCTCAAATGTTTTGGTAAATTGTTCCTTGTTCATAACAATGGCAATTCACTTTATTATTATTCTGCCTTTCTTTCTTTCTTTCTTTCTTTCTTTCTTTCTTTCTTTCTTTCTTTCTTTCTTTCTTTCTTTCTTTCTTTCTTTCGTAGGATTGACAAATGTTTGGGCTGTGGAGTAATTGCCTGAAATCTGAGCTTTTTCCAAACAAGAGAGAGATGGCTAAACACAAGTGATATGTTGCGAGACTGGGGTCAGTTAAGGTCAGGATTCTGGCCTACTGCCAAATTTGAATCAGTTATTTTAGACGGCATGTTTTTTTTCCAACAAAAAAAGAGAAAGTTAAAGAGTTTTGCTAATTAAGGCAAAGCATGTTTTACAGTTCCCTCATCCCTCCCTGCTCCAGCTGTGTGTTTTAGAAGGGGTGGTTTATCATTAGCACTCCCCCCACATTGTGCAGTCTCTGGCATCACTCCCTGCTCTGTCATTGGCACACTCTCCCATCTTGTGTTTTAAATTGTTCGAGCCAAAGAATGTAGCTATGTGGGGCTTGTTTGTTAACGGCACGACACCCTCATGAGTTTATGCTGGCAGCATGCCGAGCCACCACAACTGTGGAGCAGTACACTAGAAAACTGGAAGTGAACCCACTCTCATTTTTAAACGTGCATATTTATTTAGTCATTTACCCAGCAGTCATTAGGCCGGGTGTGCAACAGTTTCCTGTGATCTACTTAGACTAATTATACCAAACTTGCTCTTTGGGTTTTAATTTGTTTACAATAGATGATATAAATGAGGCCTTTCCTCTGATGGCATCACAGATGATTGAAGTGTAGGACTGAAATGCGTCTGTTCTGGATTTACTGGTTGGCCCAGTGTTTCCCACTCCACCGACTCAGTTAATGTTCTTCACTTGGACAGAACAGCTGCTTTATAAACCTTGTAAAATACTTGCGTCTTGCATGGTGACATACTATTACATGCACACACCAAGTACAAGTCCACACACACACACAAACATGTGTGTGTGTGTCGATACATATATATACATATATATATATATATATATATATATGAAGGCACAACATTAAAGTGCATTATGATGATAACATCTGAAAATGTACATCTAAACCAGAAAACATCAGAAAAAGGAAGCAATAAAGGCCATTAAGGACAGCTCTCTGTAAATCCATCTAGCCCATGGATTTCACTCCCACTGTTGACTCCCTTTTGCCATTAATAAAAATGTCCCCATTTCTTCTTCAAATTCACCGAAAATGGAACTGAGACATTTTCATGTGTTTCTCAGTTTTTACAGCATTCCAACTTTAAAGCTGGAAAGACTTCAGCTGGCTGTTGCTGGGGGCTTCTAGCAGGAAACTTTGTTAAATATTTCACATATGAAGAGGATCGTCTGGTCACCCTGTGTGGACTGGATTTGATAGTTTTGGCTGTATATTGGTCTCTCGTATTGTTTAAATAATCCATGATAGCTCTTAGGGTGGCCACAGACAAATATAAAAGACTTATAAACTTTTAATAATAAGCAGGATGATAGTGTATCACTCTGATGGGGGTCTGGAATTATACATTAATGATTAGATCTTCGTCTTGTTCTGAAACCATTTCCATCTTGCTGGGTGAGAGGCTTTCAGCGAGCCTGACTGTGCCTACAGAACATTCAAATTGAAAATTGGTGAGTGTTATCATGCATACAAGACCACTGTGCTGAGCATTGCTGGAGACGAAAGAAAGCCTTGATTCATCTATTTATTAGGTCTGACAATGTGCAGTACAGTATGAGTGTTTTCACTCACATAGAGATGAATCAAGCCAAGGACGAAATGCATCAAATTATCAAGATACTGCCAAGGGTATTCATGTTTGCACAAGGTTTAGCAGTGGGGGTGGAAAACAGTTGTAGGTTGTCAGAAACCTTTGAGGATGAATAAATATGATGAAGGGCCTTAATTATGTGATTACTGGCTTGGAAGCCATATCACTGAAAATAGACATGAGCACGGCAGGGAGGTAAAGAACTCCCACACCCCTCATAGAGGGGGAATGACAGGTACTTTCTGCTGAGTATTTGAATGGGGCATTTCTGCATTTGGTATCATTGTGCACCTGAATGACATTTTGATCCTTTCAATTGCTGCAAATATTTGTCCATGAACAAATAAACTGGTAGAGCTGAAGTGTTAATATACTTTTGGATTATTTTTTTGATGTGAAATACACTTTACCTCTCAAATGTCACCCGATTTCGCACAATTAAGATTTTGTTCTGTCGTTACTTTGTAATCGTCAAAAGAGTAGAAAGAGAAAAAACAAACAAACAAACAAAAAAACAGCAACTTCTGAATACAAATTACAGCATCATGAATAACATTTTTTTTCAACCATTAGCTCCCAAGAGATTACATCTAGCTTCGTAGGCTAACACGGAAAATACCAAGAAATTAAGAAAATTATAGTTCCTCGACTGACCACAGGCGGCTGAATCCATAAGCAAGTAAATCTAATTATACAATTATACAATAATTGCACAAATGACAAAGCAAAACGTGACAATTACTTTTAGCGCCACAAATATTTTACAAATTATTTTAGTTTGTTTTTTTGCTTTTATTTCTATTTGCCAACATCTTCTTGTTTTTGTTTTTGCTTTGGCAGTTGACGAAGAGCGAAAGTGATGCACCACCACCACCACCACCACCGTGTGGTTTGGAATGGTAGTTTGGTAGTTTATAGGCTCTGTCACTGTAAGTGGAGACATGACAGCTGAAGGGGCTAAGAGGGAAGTCGGCCCGTTAGAGGTTCCCATCTGGGCTGGCGGAGCCCTCATTCATGGAAATGCACCTACAGTATTAGTTACCATCATGCATTAGTGTAAGCTAAGCCAGCCAAGGTAAAATACCTCACTTGCAACAACTAAAGTGAGGCGGGTGTGTTTGAGTGGACTTCCATGGCTGCTCGTTCTGCATGCTTGTCTTTTTTTGGATTAACCGAGTTTGGGCAGCATCATTTCTTACCAACATTACAACATGCATCAAGACAAAACAATAAAAAAAAGGCTTTAAAACCAGTCATTGGAAAAGTTATGGGTGACACCACAGGGGTCTTTCCAGTTCTTTCTAGTACAGTCTGCACACCAGCCAAAATAATCTTGCTTTCAGAAAACCTTTTCATACTTTTCTGCTGAATTGCTCCATCCTTGCAGGGGGCAACTCAGTCAGAAATGACTACTCTGTTATTTGGCTTATTCATGGACCCGGCATGCCACATCACCTGATATCCAAGGCACATGTGTGTCATTAAAGTTGAATAAGACTCTAAAGTGTGACCAATAGCTTGATCCATACTTGTACATGTCCATGTATAGTAAATGTACCCCCTGGTAGTTTGAAACTTGTAATTTAGAAACAATGCACACAACTCATTAATTCAGCAAGAGTGAAACATTCTCCATGGCTAATCTACATGACATTTCTTACCCTGGAAGGACTCATTACCATGTGGTATGTATCAGAAACAATCATACCAGATTTTGTCAGAGGTGTAGCTCAAAGAGGAGGCTATTAAAGCTTTGAGTCAATAATTTTCTGGATTCTCTCAGCAGATACCGTTTTAGTTCTTACTTACATATAATCCTGCATGGGGGTAGGGGGTTGATTTCTTGTGTTGTTTTTTTGTTTTGTTTTTGTTTTGTTTTTTTGACTGTAGAAACAAATACAATATCTAAACTATGTTCACACAAACTTGGCTTAGCATTGACTTAGCACCGAGCTCCCTATTGATTCCTTTTGCCTACAGCTCTTTCACACTCTAATCAGACTAACAAAACAACGGGACAGGTGCTCATTGAAGATACTGGCAGCGCCATTAAGTATTTAACAACAATGGTGCACCGCAGAGGATGTATTCCTATTCTCGGGTAACCTACTTATCACCACAGTATGAATGCAAATGCTGATGTTTACTACAGTGCGCTCACATGTTTAAAACATTAGTTGAAATTCGCACATCTGTTCCACGCACATATACCTTTGTGGAGGAGGATTATATGTTGTAAAATAAATAAATACAATGAAATGAAACATAAAAATATTAATATTTAATCTGTTAACAATCGGTTGGGCATGAAAACTATTATCTGAAGTATTTCATGTGGTAATTGTATGACTTACAGTTCCCTTCTTCTCTGTTCGCATCGCCCAGAATATTAACCCCGTGCAGCACAAACAGCGCTGAATACATATTTGTGAATGTTTATTTCATGAAGAAACAGCTTCAGACCCAACAGATCATTCCATCACCATGCACCACAAAAAAGAAAGTAAGAAAAAAAAGATAAAAGATGCCTTTAAAGCAAGAGCCAGTGTGTGCAGTTGTCACACTGTTCAAATGTGTAACCTTGCTCTCTGTGGTCCTGCAGCAGCGTGAGCCTTCCTTACATGAAACAAGCTCCATTACCCTTTTTTTTTAAGACCACAATACCTCAGGGCAGGACTTTAGTCTGGCCCGCTTAACTGACAACGATGCACTTTTGCTTATTATTTTTACTTATTTATTTAATTATTATGTTTCTGTCTTTCCCATTCCTGAGTAGGAAACATAATTGAGAAATCAGCAGGGCTTTTGCCTCCTCCTTAAAGTCATTTGCTTACATAGTGGGTTTCCGCAACAATCATCAGCTTAGCGGCTTAGCTGTATTTGTACTTGAAGATTGTGTGGCTGTTGCCGTTAGTCGTCTTATCCCGGCAGTGGCTGTGAAGGAGTATAAATTTTGGCTTTTTGCATCCATTTGTTGTATCATTCTGTCAGTGGAAAGCACTGATTAAAATATAGTCTTTGTGGGCGAATAACTTAAAACATACAGACTCAGGCAGTATATGAGGAAATAATTGTGTAGAAGTTAGCACTGGATGACAAAGATATATCTTGAGTAATTATTTTTATTTAAGCACAGAATAGAAAAGTACAAAAGAAAACATGCTGTAATTTTATCCTGATACTGTAATAACAAAGATGCTTTTAAAATGGGTGGTTAAATGTTGTAAATATAATGAAAAACAAAGAAAGATTGTCATCAATTTGAATATGTTTGAACTAAAAGGGCTTTTTTCTTTTTTTTCATGTCAGAGAGAGTATTTTATCCTATTTCCTCATATCTCAATATCTAAAAAATCCTTTCTTGCCGTACTCTTTCACTGTGAAAGGCTACCATTTCATTCAAAGTTACACCGAAAAAAATGCTGAGATGTAGAATTTTCCATAAGATTACTGTGTCATCACTTTTGGGGGTTACGGTTAGGAGTCAAGCCCTTGGAGATGTGATCATTCTCCTCTTTTTCAGGTGAGCAAATTCTCCTCTGAAGTGGCAAGGCCTTATCTGACTCCATGTGGGCGTGAATAAACTCTGAAATTGTCATACAAGATCCATTGAGTGATTTCTGAGCCAAGGAATATGTCTCACAAAATCAATGTGCTTTGTGTCGTTTCCGATACCCAGCGCTGAATAATTATCATTTTTCTTGTACAGGCAATTCTCAGCGAATATCATAATAAAACAACCTCTTAATAATAAAATGGCTTACATTACTGTGTGTACTAAATGCTGAATTAACATTATTGGTTGACATGTGAATAATATACCTTTAATAACTTGACTTACTCCCACCTGAAACATGACTCCCCTGTCAAGCTTTTAAATGCTGACATTGGAAGAACTTATGCGAATTAATCAAAGACATATGTTAATATCTAAGCAACTCACACTAAGAGAGATGACTAATTAAAATTGGCATAGGGAATTAATGTATCATGTCAGCAGTTGATGAATAAGTATCAAAGACTGGCCTGTCTAATGTGTTTTGTAGCACAGCTATTATGCAGACTTGTACAGGTGCATCACTTGCAG
>JBAMYA010000002.1:6444823-6461487 GCA_037176975.1 Arrhamphus sclerolepis | reverse complement strand
ACAACCCCCCCCCCCCCCCCCCCCCATCAAAAAAAAAATAATATATATATATATACACACATATATGTATGTATGTGTGTTCACACACCCATATGCAGTGATAAAGGTATCAGGAATGTTTTCATTGTATTTCTAGAACAGCTGCAGTTACATCTGTTTGGGTTTGAGCTTCCCCACATGCCTCCATCCCATCATTCATGGACAAATCTTTTAAATCTTCCCTCCAAGCTTCTACTTTATGAAGTGATGAGTCTTGTGATCCTGACTTTGTATAAAACGCCATAAAACTCTGAAATTAAACCTCTCATATAGCAGAATTTTACATTTCCTTCTCTAATATGTTTAGAATTTGTGTATCTAAAGAATTCTATTGGGGGACAAAAAAAAAACAAACATTATTTGTAAATATTTTTAAAAAAAATTTTTGGTTTGTTTTTTGTTTTTATTTAGATATATTAAATTAATTAACTGTTTTCTCAAAGGATAAAAGCTTGTTTGATGGATGCAGGCTTTAAATCTAGTTTTAAAGCCTGCATCCAGCCGCTCTGTTTTAGAGTTTGTATTACCCCAAATGGGGCTATAACGAGACAGGTTATTAGGCATGCCTTAATATCTTTTAACGACATACCAAACATTAATCACATTGAGAACCACTGGGTTTAAGACAGTTTTTCCTAAAATCTTTGAGATTAACAGAATATGAGTATAGATTTAGGAGCAGGTCAGGTCTTATTGCGCACGATTCCATGTTGACCCAAGAGTGGATACTTTGTGAAGAGAAGTAGAACATAATGGTTCTGGGCTGAGTAGCCCAGTATTACCATTACAAACTGGAGCACTGAAGCCCTAATCCATCATATGGCAAGTACAGTAGTGAAGGGCGGAGTCTGGGACGTCTGTCGTTCCAGACAAAGTTAGGAAATATTTTGTTAAACCTTATGAAAAGGTGCTTTAGGAGTGGTAAAGGGATATTCTGAAATAGATGCAACAGTTTAGTTAAGATGTTCATTTTCAGGACGTTTATGTCACCAATTAAGGATATGGGTAGAGATGTCCATCCTTCTGTAGAGATAGAAATATTTTCAAAAAAGGGGTTCATAATTTGTAGGAAGAATGTTCTCAAGTTTTGGTACAATTTTTATTACCAAATATGTAAAGCTATGAGTTAAATGAAACATAACAGGAACATTCTGCAGCTGTTCTCTATCATGATCTTCTATAGCATTGACATGCTTTTTGAATTATTAATCTTATACCCAGATATCTTCCCAAATGTACCATTAAACTCTAACAGAGCAGGTATACAATAACTAAGATGTTTAAAAAAAAAAAAAGAACATCAAATAAGGCAATTTTGTGTTTCACATGACCAACAGTAATACCAGCCTCCGTCTGTGAGCTTTCTAACTGCAGATGGTTCTATAGAAAATACAAAGAGGAGAGAGATTTAAGTCAGTGTTATGTTTGCTTTGTGTGTGTGTGTGTGTGTGTGTGTTATGTTTGCTAATCAAAGCGCCACCTGTTTGGCCGGCTGGTTTTAAACTCGGTACATTCTTTCCACATTTTATGATGAAAGAGCGTCTCTTTTAGAAGCACACAAAATTTCAGATTTTTTTTTTATCTCAGTTGATTCATGACAAAGTGTGCAGTGAATATGTGATGAATCAACATGTGAGACTGGACCCATAAATTTAACAAAATTTCTCCAAAAAAGTAAAACATTTTCCGTACCAAGTTGCATTAATTATAAATGATTACGTCACAAGAGACAAGTTAAACTTGTAGAGTCACCGTATACTTTTGACTGTGTAGAAGTATGATTCATTGGTCTCAGATTTGTTCATTTTGTCGTCACTTTTTGAAAAGTGAGATGATGTTTTTTTTTTAAAGAAAATACTTGTTTAGTTTGCAACATATAATCCAAAACATACATTCTTTATTGCACCAGGATGTCTGCCAAGGTGACTGGTGACTGTCCTCATTTGATGCTTCAGGTTCGGTGACTGAAGCCACGTCGTCATAGAGATGAGATGAAAACACCTTCACTGTTTGGACCAATAAAAATACAGAGCCCAGTTTGGGTTCAACAAATTTTTTTTTTAAAAATCTTATCACTGAACCTCAGTTGAATATTTGCAGAACATAACATTTGTGTATATTACAGTCACATAATAAAACACACAAGTGATGCAAGTTCCCTCCAGGATGCTGGAAAGTGATTCACAAACAGTGACAGTTTGGTCGTTAAAGTACCTTTGACAAACCTTTGTGTTTTAGGGCATAAAGAAGCTGCACTATGAGACTGGCCGGGACGACTTTCATTGTGGACGTGTTGTGTAATCGTCATTCAAGTGGAGAGAGGGTCTTTATCAGTGGCGGGTTAGTCATCAAGGATCTGCAGCAGTCAAGGCTTCATTATCTGTGAGAAGACAGCAGCCTGCCTTTGCCTCATTCCAACAGATAAACTGCAGCCAGAATATAATCACCTTTCACACACAGCTTTTCTTAGAAGATACAAGTCCTCACCAGGAATACAAGGACTGACCTGCGTAAATTAGTTTAATTCTAAAAAAACATCAAGCTTTTAATTTCTGAATGGAAATAAGACACACAAACACGTGAATTTCTATGGTTAATTTATTATTTTTTTAGGTCCTTTTGGTGTGGTCTCCATTTGGAATCGTATGATGATCAGCTAATTTTTGTTTTTATCAAATAAACTATCTGCTGTAGCTACATGGTTTTCCTTTCCACTTTATCAGCAAAGATGGTTATTTCTGTCATTCGTTCAGCGGCAAGAATTCACTATTTGCAACTAAAGTATTTTTGGTTTTCAAGATTTTGCATCAAAACAAAAATGGCAACGGTTTAACACCCTTCACTTTGTTTTAATTGCCTTATCTGCAGCTCTTTGGTGTACTCTGGGTACTGGTATTTTCTGTTATTCGTGATGCATGTGAAATAATTTCACATACTCCACTGAAGAACTAAAATGTGAATTTAATTTTGATTTTGTTTCATGTATTCTTAAATATCATAAATTAAGATGTTAATGTTAATAGAGAACTGGTTTTAATCTTCCTCCAAAGTATGTTTTAGCTGGTAAATTTGGACTCAAACAGATTATAAGATACAGTTTGTCGACTCCAGAGGTTCTTACAACGTCATAGGATACAAAACACAGTGATTCGTTAACGGACCGAAACAAATAATTTTTGGGTTTTCTGATTCTTCTGCAAAAATGAAATAAATTAAAGCTTTATTTGAAGAAAAAAAAGCAACGTGAAATGATTGCTTGATCCAGATCAGTGTCTTTACAAATTACATTTCGCTTCCAATCATTCAGAGAATGAAAAAGGAAGATAGAGAACTGAGATGACATAATAAAGTTTATAAAGTAATTACAAATTGATAAAGAAAAGGACACAACAAACTTATACGTACATATGCTCCTCCTCCTTCTAACGGTCCAAACCTACATGAAAAAGAGAGATTTGAAGTTAGACTGACAGCTGACAGAGAGAGACAAGAGAGAGGAGGGAGAGATAGCGAGGAACCTTTAAGAAACTTTACTTCGTACGGCCTGGATGCATGTAGTGGACTGCATCTGGGAAGGGTGAAAGGGTGACCTGCTCTTAGCCGGCGAAGATAGTCATGTAACAAAAGAGGGATTTGAAAACAAAACAAAAACAAAAGAAAAAAAACAACCACACAAGTTGTATTACTGTTTTTATATACCTGCTGCCATATCGAAGTGCTTGATGGCTGTTACCCAGGCTGCACTTCCTTCCTTCAGCTCCTTCTCCAGCTTCTCTGACAACATGAAAGTAAGTAATATTTCAGTTTCAGGTGTTTGAGCTCTTTACAATAATGGTTAAAACACATTGTGCTCTATATAAAATGAAAAGATGACAGGTTCCAATGCAAGGAGATATATTGTTATCTGTTATATAGTAATATCTGCATTATTGTTCTGGTACCACATATATACATACACACACACACACACACACACACACACAGTTAAAATCTAGGATGAAAGAATGTTATCTATCAACAATGCCGTAGAGTGCATAAATCATTTCATTCTTAGTAATTAGAAAGATGAAGCGTTATAAGGCGCTGGTACCCAGAATGCAATAGAAAAATAATGGATGTCATCAGACATCAAAAACAAGACAACATTTCTATTTAATTTTAAAGGCAACAGTCTTTGTTTGAAGAAGGTAACATGTTTAAGAACCAGTCTTGAAAAATAATCAAAGTAACTGAAGTCTAATTAAATTAGAGATAAGGGAAGGTCAGTGTGAGTCTCCACTGTGGACATACAGTAACATACACATACGTATGTACATTGATCTCACATATGCACCTGTGCCACTCCCTCTACTTATCTTTAGTCAAGTATTTTCTTTTTAATTTTAAGCAAAACATTTCACTCAAGAGGATTTGTAGCCTCACAGAGAAAATGTGCTCAACAGAATCCTGGGAGGCAGCAGCGCTGATTAAATCTAAACCTATTGGGGCACTTTTGAGATAAATATCTTCCCTTAATTCCTGAAATCCAGTGTGTCATAGATGATTCCTTGCTGGACTTCATCCATGTGTTTTGTTATTTCACTTGATGGAGAATTCCTGACATTATGTCCTGATCTGTTCACTTCCAGGTTATTTCAGTTTGTGTGGGCTCCTCACACAGTTTTTCACTGTTAGTTTCAGGTTTAACCTCAGTTTATGTTAACTATTATAATTATGGAAAGAACAAAGTCATTATGAGCATAAGACATGTAATTTGGCTGCAAAAATCCACACTTTTAAATGTAGCAGATAACTTGGCCTCCTTGTTTTTGTAATGCGTGATGGCTGGTTGTTTCTTTTCCAAGTCATGGTAATCTGAGGCCACACAACTATATTTTAACAACTGATGTGGCCAGTATATCACCTGCCTTGTTAAAGTATTTTATTTTATTTTGTTTTATTTTGTGAATGTGGTTGATCCAGTAAGTGAGCAGGAGATCTTCTTAAAATGAGTTGAAGGACTGAAGACCATCTTCATGCTTTGTTTTCTGCTGGTCTTCACTGAATTTCATCTGCACTCCAAGAAACACGACACACTTTGTGATACATTTAAGCCTATATGGCACTTATTTTCAATCATTTTACCTTGCTGTATTTTCAACCAACAGTTCTTTGAGCTCCTCAACTGCTGGGCCAAAAACAAAAAAAAAAATATTAAAAAGTATAAATATTAGCTATTATGTCATATTCCCTCCATGGGTAGGGTGGAGAAGCAGATTTTTCCACACTTTAGTGCTGATATGCCGGCATGAAATACACTTCAGTGGATCAGTTTGAAAGGTTTCATCTCCAATATATCACATCACCAACAAAAGTAGCAGTTAAACATGTCAAAGTATTTGCAGTACTGAATTCCTTGTTCGAAAAAAAAAAAAAGATATCTGAAATATTTTCAGCTTAACAATGATAGGAATTGCATTGGTTGCCATAGACACAGTCATAAAAAAACCCTTTAACCTTTATTGAGACCATTTATACCTCCATTGACCCTGCTGATTGCATTGAACAGTAACTGTCTTGGATTTACAATGCCTGCCCTGCACTGGGTTTTTGTCCTGCACTAACCCCCTACCAGAGAAAGAGAGAAAAAAAAATCCAGGATAAATACTTACGTGTACTTGATGTGCATGGTTAATTTTAAAGCTGTAAATATGTAAAACATAACTGAAAGTGATGAAGAAATTCCAGCCCAGTATCAATATTCTAGCCTGATCAGCCATCCTAATTCCTTTTCCCATTTACACAAAGGCCAGTCTGGTTCCTGTGAATTCAACTTTGATTTCCAGGGAAAATTCTACTTGTATGCCATCATATACAACCAACAAGAGAAACAAAGCATGTGGTAGATGTAGAACAATGGCCAGACTAGCATAAACAAAAGATGTCCAAAGTGTTATGAAGTGGAGTAGGAATGCTGGTCAATAATGTCGTTGGCTTTGCAGTTAATAAACAAGTTGATCCAATTTGGTATTAGAAATTCTGGAGGTATGTTTTGGATACTTCAGCATGAGTCATTGCACAATGCCTGCCCCCCCTCCTATAAGGTTGTTTCTGGTACATTCTGTACCGGTGGGAATGGTTGCCGTGGGGAGGGGTACCAGACCCTTTCTGCAATGGTTCTGGAAGAATTGCTGCAAAAGCAATGAGTATAGCTGGCTGGGAGGAAAAAAACATGCTGTGAAGTTGGAGATCAAAATGCCTAACACATGGCATGGAAAAAAAGAAAAAGAAACAAACCTAAATAGTAGAGAAATACTGATAGTTTAACGTGATGACTGTGAAGATGAAAATGATCTTTCTGAACATCATTGAAATGCTCAAACACACACAGCAGAAAACATGAATAAATCATGTACACACAACTGTCACCCCCAAAATTAATTTAAAGAAATTAAATCATCCTGATGATTCAGTGATCGTTAATAAATCCTTTTGTCGCTTTGCTTTGCTGAAAATGTCATCTAGTTTGTACTGCAAAGAGTCATTAATGCTCAGTCACTGCTGAGGTAATTGCAGAACATACAGGCACACAAACACAGGTGACCTACAGTGTGCTCTTCATGGCATTTAGAGAGATGTTGCTTTTAATCCGCCCAATTAATGATTTTTATGTTGTCAGGGATGCATTACCATTCAGATGGCCAAAAAAAGAGGATCTTTTTACCTTTGTTCACCTCAGTTCTCTGTTCCAGTAGTTCCACCAGTTTATTTCTGAGCCACTGAGAAGGCACTCAACATGATTGTTTTAACACTATTTTAACAATTTGGAATCCTAATAAAATTCTTTGTTGAAGTCTGCTTCATTTTATTTATTTTTAGTTAATAAATGTAATTACTGTTCAGAGCCTTCCTGGATGAAAACAGAAACAAAAGGGTTAAAAAATAAAAGCAGTCCAGGAGATTTTACCAAACAAAGACAGAGATTATAGAAACGCATCAGTAAAAATTGCTTTCAGTGTCTGGACAATCAATAATGCACTCATGCAAAGCTCCATTCACCACTTCCAATGTTTTAGTTGTTGGAAAGTTTGCAGAAATAGACTTTAAAAAGTAGAATTTCGACATGAGAAATGAATGCTTGTTTTATTGTTACCAATCACCAGAATAGCTTCAAATGAGCAACTCTTTAATTGTTCCTAAAAGCAGCTCAACAGTGTCAAGAAAAATCATCTAGTTCAGTGTCAAATTATATCTCGCCTACTCTGAAACACAGACAGTTCATTGTTTGGGGAACAAGGGCTGAATTGAAGTGCTTATGGACATTTCCTGACTTGGTTTGCTGCTTCTTTAATATAAATGTGAGACTAAAAGCATTACATCTGCGATGGAGAGATGCAACATAACGCTTGGGAAAGTAAAGTTGAGAAAACACACCACATCCCTGGTGGCAGCTCAGTTCTCTCTCGCTACAGTCACCACGGGCTCCACAAGCACCGAAACATCTGCATAGCCCGAAGAGTCCTCAAAAGAAATGTACGTTTTCTCAAGGCAAGACCAGGAAGCATAATCAGGAACTGACGTTCTTTGTCACAACGCAGTGGAATATGGGGCCTTGCCTCTGAGCTCATGTGAAGCCACACAGCACTGAGCTTTGGGATCCTCCAGGCTCCAACTGGGACACGGGGAATGTTTTTTCTTCTTCTTTTTTTTTTTTTTTTTTTTCACTAACTATGACCTGACTGAGATTTGTAGCCCAGATGGAGTGACATTTCTTATAACATGTGAGTAATAATAATAAAAAAAAAAAGATTTAATCTCTTTGCCGCTGCAGTCAGGCATCCTCTCCCAGTTTTCTATTTTCTTTCAAATTCAACAATCTGCAATTTATTAGCTATCATTTAATCTGACAGAATATCACCATCCCCCAAAAAAAAAAAAATGGATAAATGTAATTTCTGTTTACTGACGCTTGATGATGTTGGCCCTTCATGAAATTATCTCATGTGAGGACATGAGTTGAAGTGGTGAGTTGAATATCACTTTTTTTCTCTTTCATTTCCCCCCAATTTATGTGCTTTAGCAAAAGAGTAACCGTCAAAATCAACACAGATAACATTCTTACCAGTGAACGAATCACAGAATGAATTCTCCGTTATCGCTGTAACACACAATACTGCTGGCTGAAAATGAGTCATTACATTGTAATTTCATTCTGCCTAAATGTCACGCCCCTCTTCTGCAGCGCTCAGCTTTGGAGGGACGTGAATCGTGATAGTCTTCAAATGACAGCTTTATCCACCAGGGTAAAAGTAACACAAAAATACCAGACAGAGAAGCATTAAATTTAAATCACCTTTCCATCTTCCGGGTGGGTTTTGTTGTGATCCTTTTCTTTATACATCGCATCTGTCCCGTGTAGTGGTTTAACTAAGAGATTATTTATGAAATGCAGGCACACATTCTTTCCCGCAGCTGTGCAGGACACCCTGTCATGAAATTATCAGGAGCATGAGACAGTGAACTAAAAAATGCTCGCTGCCAGGGACTATCATAGTCACTGGCTGCAAATGCACGAGGTTCTGTCATGCAGATAATCATCCTTCTGCTGTGGGGAACCTCGAGTGAACATGGTGGCGGGTGTCAGGGGGCCAACAGGCGATTGGACACCCTGCTACGTCCACCCCCTGCACAAAAAGCTGTCAGAGGCCCAGTACAATCCCAGTCCTCCGGCGTGACAAGAGTGACCCAGACTCTGTGATCGCTACTCCCTCGCAACAGCAGCACTCGCAGGCCTAATCTTCATGCAGCATCACAGCGGCAGTTTGGTGCCACTGGAGGCCTCACAGAGAGGACAGGTCATTACTGCGCCGCCCTTCAAAGGGAGCTCCTCACACTGGTGCTGCCCTTCTCCCTTCCCTCAATCACACTTGGCACTGGGCACTTCTCATGCCTGCTGAGCATTTTCACCAGCACTTTAGACTTCTGAAGGGGGAGCCAAAAGCCTACGCATGACTAGACTTCTGACCCGCAAACACCCAACGCTCCTTCTTTTAGTAGATGTGCGCTCACATCATCAGACACATTAACTGCAGTTTTTAAGAACAATCCACCACAGAGCTGTAGAGAAGACTCGAGACCACACACCCACTTAAGAGCAGGAGAAGAAAAATAAATAAATATTTGGGTCTTTTGTGCCTGGGTGATGCCATCCTTGGATGGCAGAGATTTGCATTCCCATTTGTACCTAATCATACATTTCAAAGAGAATGACAGTAAAATGAAAATTCTTTAATTCCCTCAATCACCCAACCTCCCAACCCCCACCCTCCGTCATCTTTGCGTTTCAAGAGACATGCAGTCGGCCTGGTTTGTCAGTAATGGTTGATAACTAATTCATTGGTCGTCTCTCTCTTTCAGAAGCCGGTGGTTTTCATCTTATTTCTCACTTAAGAAGTTTCACTTTTAATGTTTTACTTAGTTGGTCTGGTCTGGATGCTGAGTCTCACGCTGGATATTTTAAAGAAACTGACCTTCAGGTTCTTTGATCTTATGATATATAATTTCCAAGTGAAGTGGTAGAATGTAAATACTAGACACACACACACACACAAAAAAAAAAAAAAAAGCTTTGAAATGCGTGTGTTTGTGTGTTTGGATTACTACCTAATTAGTATGTAACGCTCAATACTTTTAACACGACAAAGGCAAGTTATTTCCACATTTCTAAGCACAGCAATGTTGTGCATAATTTTTCATATCAGAGAACAATATCTGCCGTAACTGGAGGCTAACTGACTGGAGAGCCACCTCAGGCCAGTGTTTTTGGGGCTGCAGGCGATATCTATCATAATCAAAGGATTTTTTATGCAAATGTGTGCTGACTGACTCTTTTAGAAGTAGAAAAGGCTTTTGTATTTCCTGCTTAGAATCACTCTCATTAGGAAGTGGATGTTCCTCTCATAAATGAGCTGGAAAAGCAACTCACTCTGCCTTGCCATGTGCATCACCACTGAGCCTCGTCTGCAAAATTTAAGCGGCGTGATTATGAGCGTTATGAAAGAAAAGAGTAGATCTGATCACTGTGAGACCGAGCGACTGGAATGTATACGGCTTCAGAGCACATCAGAGCGGACGCGAAACGATCTGGACAGCCTCTGTCACTTTTTGATGCCGTGATCATAAAGAAGTCAGGAAGTGCCACGGCAACAGCATGTAGTCTGTGCGCACATGGTTGTGTCAGATTTCATCTGTGCCTCTGAATGCAGCTAAAGAGCCACGACTCTTCAAGGCCAGTTCTTGCACCTTTGGCCAGCAGTTTAACATTAATGAAACTGTTGATTTGCACAAACCTTCATAGCTGCAGCATAAAAGACCATTGGGAAAGTGGGGATATGAATTAAAAAAAAATTAATTTGCAAATCTGTTCTACAATGTGAAGAGCATTATGCAATAGACTATTGCCCTCTGTTGGGGAGCAGCGCTATCTACATTGGCTTTGGTATGCATTAAAGAGTTATTAGAGGAGAAAGACAGTTAGAATGATGTCTCTTCTCCACTTCCCTCCACATTCATTCATTTTACAATAAGTATAAACATATTTCTGACTGTTTGCTTTCAAACCACAGATACTTTAAAGTGTGCTTATGTTCAGTGTACTCTGTATTTTCAGTCTAGGACAACACTGTTGCCAGGAGTCCACACCTTCCATCTTTTATGTATTTAGGTGGATAATTGGATAACACAGGTTTATCCTCACCAAGCACTTTGTATGAGCAATCCAATTTCCCATCCTCCCGAAGGGAAACCATTATTCTTAACCAGGGCTTGATACTCCAGGCACTCCTGCCCAGAAATGCAGCATGAGGTCCTCCCTAAATCCTATCAGCTCCTAACCTTGTTACCAGCCAATCTCTATTATTGTGCTATAATTCCATATTTTGCTCTGTCCTCACTGTGGCACCATCATCTGAAAAGATAAAGCTCTCGCTACTTTTGTTGACAACTAAGCTTCAGTGGACTGTTTCTCTTCTGCATATGAGCACTGGCATGCTCCAGTACACTGTTCAGACACACATCCCAGGTGAGCATTTCACTATGTTATGTTAACCATGTTATTCCCCTTAGTATGTAAGATTTATTATCACTTCTAATAATATATGACCAAATTAGCAATATAATAATATATCATTATGTATCTGTAAATAAAAAAATAAAAATATAGCCACATTTCTGTGAAACTTTGACATTGCTCTGGAAAGACTTTTTTTAAACGACCTAATCATTTTCTGGATGAGTGAATCTAAAATCTTTATGTAGTTAATTAAAGTCAACATCAGGTGGCCGTTTTTCAGCAATGTTTGCCTCAAGAAAAATATCACAAATTACACAATTTCATCGAAAATCAGATGTTGCTGTCTTAAATGTTTTGTCAAATGCATTTTCTTAAACACCTTCTAATTGGTTGAACGTGTGAAAGGTGAATATGTGAAATTCACATTGTCATCGGGTCAATGAGCTCTGAACATCGCCGGCATGAACAAACTGAGATTACTTACAACAAGTCCAGTAATCGACTTTTACAGTTTTAGACTTTTAGGCCAGAACCAGATCCAGAGTATGCAGGACGCTTAGCAACAGAGACTATATGCTGGTGTTTGGGATGGGATTTTTGTTGGTATATCTGTTGTGTCCTTTAAACCACATTTATTTAAAGACATTATGGAAATAAAATCTAAACAGTTTATGATTGTACAAGCTGATCTATTCTTTATTGCTTTTGAAAAGCAATCGTAAACATGTATGTTAACAGCATACGTAAAACTGAAAACTGCCCTTTTCATGAACTCTGGTAGAATCTGACCAAACAAAGCAATTCTGACCCTGTGATGTCATTAGCTTAAATTCCAGTGAAAAAAAGAAGAAGAAGAAGAAAAGAAAAGTCTTACACTGTTGAGTTCACAAGATCTGGACACATTGTCTTTATGTTGCACAGACATAAAATGTATTTTATGTCTGTATGGCGAGCAAAAGCACTGCAAATCCCACCAAACTTACTTTAATTAAAGGGCTGCAAAACAGTGTAGAATTATTTGTAAAAGTAGAACATCGCTCAATATTCACCAAAACATCCAGATAGACAAACTGCATGGTCACTACCTTGAGTGTCAGACGGGTTCATCTGGAAAGAATGCTGCCTCCAGCTCTCAGCATCATTTTTGAGCAAATGCTTCTCTTCTCTTCTCCGCTTGATTGGATGATCTATTTCAATTTTGCCATGCAGAGACCTGTAATGGCCAAGGTTGTTTTTTTTTTCTTTTCTTTTTTCTTCTTTTCATTTTATTATATTATTATTATTGTGACTTTTAACATTACTCATGTGGCACAAAAAGAAAAAAAATAAAAGTTTTGCAAATTAACTCCGGCTTAATTCCAACAAGTTAACATTTTCTGAAAGCACCATGATTCTTTGACACTGTATCATTTCCAAATCATTAGAACCCTCAAAATAATCTCCAGACAGAAAATAGAAAGGTCTGATGAAAAAAAATAAAATAAATAAAGTGTAAGGTGTAAGATCTTAATTTATTTTCCTTTGCAAATGTGCAGTTGCTTTGGAACCCTTTTTATCAGGGACCAGCGCCAAACCAACATGACCTGTAAAACATGAGTCATCGCTACCAATAATGTAAATATCAGCATTATTTTATTATTTTTCCAGCTGTAAAAGGGCACATAGATTAGTTTTGGCACCTACCACAACACTTTGTTATTGTTTTCCCTTGTTTACTCGTACAACGGTAGGTGCTGTTCAGCATGATATCTGCTTATCTGGCAGAAGAATATGGTGAGAAAAAAATAAATAAACTATGGAGATGTGAAATTGAAACACAGAACACGGTCTCAGTTGGGGATTCACACAGAATATATCCATGCAAGCCACATTATTTGCAGCATAGTGTATTCAATATCTACAGTTCTGTCCAGTGAAAAATTGGTATTTATGGCACAGTGCCCTGGAGTACGGAAGAAAGAGAGAATATGACAACGGATACTGAAGTAGCAGTCAAACAGACCACGATCGGGACAGCAGGCAACTGTTTGTGGTGTTTGGGTGTCAGATGAACTGATAAAATAACATTTGGGGAAATAAGCTTATTTTCTTCCTGTCCAAGATGGAGATGGAAAAAAAAATCTATATTAGTCTCATGTTTGTATGAAAACCTGAAGAAGGGCTAAGATGTGGTTAGCCTGGCTTGCGGTTGCATAGAGACGAGGTGTAAGTGTGTTGAAGTAGATGGATGAACTGTGTTGTGGTGTGAAAGGTGTTGCTGGTAATGAGAACTGAGTCTGTGACCTCGCAAGAACTGGGGCTCCGAATCTTCCCTTTGCTTTCTTTCTTGAACCTCCATGACAATCTCGGTGGGTATATCAAAGAAAGTAAATTGTTATATGGGACTGAGAAAACAAGCAGATGTTTTTAAATTGGTTCATGAAGTCCCTGAGGCCCTATCTCTACAATGTCTCAGGGACTTGAGGAATCACAGCTCAGACATGCCGTACGGCATTGTGAACAACAGCGAATAAATACAAAAAAAAAAAAGAGCAACGACTTGCCCAACTTCACAGGAAGATGTAACAAGACCTGGTGCAGTTCAAGAAAGACTGGAGACATCTGTGTCCCTCTGAGATTTAAATGTGTGTTGTTGGGCCTTTTATTTTTAGAATCACAGCTCCCAGTGGGGGTTGTAAGCGTGTAATACTGTATTCGTGTGCGCACATGCAACTAAATAACTCCCTGTCAAGCACAACCACTTAGACTTCCACTTCTGCCTGAATAATCCACACACCTAATTTCACTCTTTTTCTCTTTCTTTCTTTTTTTTTTTTTTTTTTTACATATATACTACTCCATTTGGGCAAAGACACACTCCTCAGGGACTTATTACTCTGTTGGCTTGTGAGAATCTGCTTGAGAAATTAAGGTATTTCAAAGAACAAAGAGCCACAATTTTATATCCAAGTTGTCTTACATCTGTTATATAAACAAATATTACCCTATAATAGATCTTTTTGATTCATGGTGGAGAAGTAGGAAATGTCAGCGGTACTTAGTGTTTTCGTAGAAGCAATAAGATCATAACAAGAAATATTTAAACCTCTGTCACAACGTAAACATCCTATTTAGTTTAAAGCTAGGGTAAGTCATTTTAGATCAATATCTCCTCTCCGTCTAAAACCCCAATTCTGAAAAAAGATGGGATGCTGTGTAAAAAATAAATTAAAACAGAATGCATTTATCATAAAGTCATTGTTTTTTTTATTCCTAATGTTGTCTCATTCTTCTGATGCTGACGCAGGACTCTAGCTGCTCAACAGTCCTGGGGCTCAGTCGTCAGATTTTTTGTTTTATGACACACCAAATGTTTTCTGGGGTCTGGACTGCAGGCAGACCAGTTCAGCGCCTGGACTCTTCTCCTTTGAAGACATACTGTTGCGATAGATGCAGTATGTGGTTTAGCATTCTGTTGATGAAATATGCAAAGCCGTCCCTGAAAGAGACGTTGTCTGCATGGGTGCAGATGTGTTGTTTTAAAACCTCTCTGTACCTCAGCATTGATGGGGTCTTCCCAGCTCTGGAAGCTGCCCAGTACTACTGCCATAGTACCATCTGAGATGCAGGTTTTTTTAGGGCTGATAAGAAACCGGATGCTCCCTCTCCTCTTTAGTCTGCAGGACACGGTGTCCATGGTTAAGAAATTTCAAATTTGAATACACGTGAGCACAGAACAGTTTTCCATTTTGCCTCAGACCATTTTAGATGAGCTTTGCTCAGGAGGAGACGGTGGCGTTTCTGGATCTTGTTCACATGTAGCTTCTATTGATGCAGCTTTAACTTGCATTTTTGGACTGTGCGCTGAACTGTGCTCACATATAGATTCCTCCAGTCCACGCAGTGATGTCCAGTACAGAATCGTGCCTGTTTTTAATGCAGTGCCATCTGAGGGCCTGAAGATCACACACTTCCAGTTTCTACCTTTGGCTTCGACCTTTGCACGCAGTTGCTTCTCCTGATTCTCTGAATCTTTTGATGATACTTTGTGCTGTAGATGGTGGGATCTTTGAAGGTTTCGCGGTTTTATGTCGCGGAACATTTTTCTGAACTTGTTCCACGATGCAGATTGGTAAAACTCTGTCCATCCTTACATCTGAAAGGCTCTGCCTCTTTTTTTTTTTTTTTTTTTTTTTTTTACAGCATGTTACTGACCTGTTGCCAATTAACCTAATTAGTTGTCAAATGGTCCTCCAGTTGTTTCTGATTTGCACCAATTACTTTACCAGCCTTTTCTTTTTACCCTGTTCCTACATTTTTAAAGATGTGCTGCTGCCGTCAAAGTCTAAATAAGCTGATATTTTACATGAAAAATAAAATAAATAAAAAAAATTAAATAAAATTTCAAAATCTGGTTTGTTCTTGTGTTCTATTAGGAATAAATATGAGCTTTGGAGATTTCAAATCATTGCATTCTTATTAGTTTTTAATCTATGATTTACACAGCATACCAACTTCTTGGGAACTTTGGTTGCATTTGAAGTTAAATTATAAGCAAGTGGAAATGATTTGAAAAAAAGTTATTTTTGATGTAAAACAAAAGAGAGCAAAATTTCTTTTTAGGCTGTTTCAAGAAAAAAAAAATCCAATATCTGCTAAATAATGTCTGATATTGTCGAAGCCTTGTTACAATTTAGGAGTGTAATAATTGCTCTGAGTTTTTTCTTTGTAAAGTTTTTAAAAGGATATACAGCATATTCTTTTTTATTGTCCCCTTATCTGCTATTTCCTGGCTGCAGTGACCCCCACTCTTCAGCCTGCATCTCAAATTGAGATATTTCACTTCTCCTTAGAGGCTGTGGATCTGCCAGAGTCAGCATCACCATGGAGGGCCACATTACATTATACAAACTCAGTCAATATTAACAAATTTGGTCGGGGAAATGTACAGAAATAGAAAGTTGGAGATATGGCTTGTGTATGGAGGTTAATACGAAATACGAATAAAAAAAATCAAAATCCAGCCAGGGATATTTGTTTCACATCAACCCCCCACCTCACAATCTACTCTCCATTTTAACACGTTTAGTCTCAAATAATATAGATTCATCTTTACATGATGCATTTTAATGGAAGTGAAGCTCTACACATACATTGTATTGCTCATTTGTGAAGATTTGCAAGTCATGCTGCTGTGCAAACTTAATTTATAAACGTTTATTCATTGACTACTTCTTCATATTTATATGATTATGTTCACCTGTGACTATGAAATATGTTCTGCTGTGTATGAATACAGATTATTTATCTAGACTTTGGATTATTTGTGCAAATACATGTGAACATTATGCATACAATATTGCAAAGGTTTTTTTTTGTTTGTTTGTTTTTCCCCACCTGTGTTATTATTGACACTGATGAAGCGACTAATCTACAGATAGTCCTCGTGATTTAGGTAGTCACATGACACAGATAGAGTTTAACATGGTTTTAAATCATTGTTATACGATGCACTATGCGTGTTGCCTCCGACTTCAAAATGACGAAGTTTCTCTTGTACAGTGTAATAATACATTAAGGAGATCTTCGTATGTAA
>JBAMYA010000002.1:6412810-6423695 GCA_037176975.1 Arrhamphus sclerolepis | reverse complement strand
TTTACTGAATTGATGAAGAGCTCTTGAAAAGGAGTGATGCTGTAAATTTTAGTTTTTTCTTTAATTTTATCTTTAGAAATACTGACTTTCAATTTTAAACAATTACATTTCAAATGTGGAATAAATATACGCTGTAAAGATGAACGTATCAATAACAGGGTTTGCGTGGCGCATTTAAGTGTAAATGGGTTAAAACACCACCTTTTATGGTAATGTACCCAAGACAACGTGCCGAGGATAAGCACCTTTCCAATTCGCTAGCACGGTGGGGGGCTGGAATAATGGATGCTTGGCGGCACCTGTACTCCTTCTCTGCACCCCAGCAGATCGACACATAAATGCAATTGGACAGCTAATACTTATTATGCTCATATGGTTTTGGAAATGAGACCCTAGCTGTTTTCTCAATCAGAGTCCTAAGGCAGTGATTTAAAAAACATAAAAAAAAGAGATGCATTTGAGCACCAGTGCACTGTCCAATCTATCATTGCCATGACCTTGACTCAGAAACTGAACTGAGACATGGATCTGAAGGAGTATTTTACAAGTTAAAAGTGCTGATGATTTGTTTCTCTGATAACTGCTAAATATGCACCACTAATGAGGTCACTTGAGGTCATCTGTCTATATAAAATCATAACCAGTCATGGATAAATGGATGGTCACACAGAGAGGCCTAACTATAGGTCTAGGCAAAAAAAAAAAAACTTTGATCCTTTGCTTTGATATTTATAATTAAGACTAGCCCTTTCCCGGGGTTAATATCTCATAAACCCCATCTATGATTTCACTACTTTTTTTAATGACGCTCACACAGTATTCGAGGAGTTTAACCTCCACACGAAAGAACCTTGGATGGAAGAGCACACTGAATATTATACATCATTAATTTGGCTTAATGATTCAGATGATAGTGGTACGGTCTGCTGAAGAACTGCAGCAGCTTGGAGGAGAGGCAAGACAGTAAAATACGTTAAGAGCCTGTCCTCTTTGTTGAAAGACAATCTTGACAATCCACAGTCCAGGCCAGGAGGCAGAGTTGTGGTCCTAAACTCTTCTCTGTGCTTCAGTAAGAGCAGTCACCCACCAACTACCCCATTAGCACTGTGTCTGCCACTGGACTGTCCAAAGCAATACGATCATCCGAATTTTAAAAATCTAAATCTAATCATGGAAAAGATGTGACTACCCCCAATTTAATTCCAACTATAATCAGTAAACTGACTAAGGACAGAAATACGGTGATCAAATGTGGATTGTTAAACATTATCTCTTTCCTCTAAAGCTCTTTTTGATCACTGATCACCAATTTGACCTTCTCTGTCTCACAGAAACTTGGCTACAGTAAGATAATATTAGTCTGAATGGACTGGCTCCACCTGCTCATACTTATTATCATGTTCCTAGAAGCACACACAGGCCGGGGGGGGTGGGGGGGGGGGTGGGGGTTCCTGTTTGTAATTCTAGTTTATCATCCAACTTCATTCCAAAACATAGTTGTACCTCACTAGAAAACCTGGTGTTAAGTCAGGTACTTCTGGATTGGCAGACTAGGGTGGTGGTTCCCCTTTTTAGGAAGGGAGACTGTTCCAGTTACAGAGGAATCACACTCCTCAGCCTCCCTGGTAAAGTCTATGCTGCTGGAGAAGAGAGGAGGAACAAAGTGAGTTCCAGCCTGGTTGCAGGACACTGGACCAGCTCTACACCCTCACTAGGATCCTGGAGGGGGCAGTTTAGTTCAGCAGCTTTATTTGTCCCAATGGGGGCAATTGTTGTGCAGTAGTAGTACACTTCTCACACACACACTCACACTTCCATAAAAACACAATATAAACAATGTAAAATACACAATATAAAAGATACCTGAAAGTTGCATATGACATATGACTATCTGTGTTTCCTAGTGGTGTTTAACAGCTGAATAGCAGATGAGTGCTTGTATCTACTGGTTCGCCCTAATGGAAGCCAGAAAGCAAAAACTGAAATTCACAGTACAGAGCATGGGAATTTGCCCAACTGGTCCACATATATTTCGTGGACTTGGAGAAGGCATTTGACTGTGCTCCAGGACTATGGGGTACAGGGAGCGTTGTTACGGGCTACCTGGTCCCTGTATAAACAGAGCAAGAGTTTGGTCCACATTGCCGGTTATAAATTGGATTCATTCCCAGTGAGAGCTGGATTCTGTCAGGGCTGCTCTTTGTCACAGATTCTGTCCATAAAGGTATGAACAGAATTTCTAGGTTCAGCTGGGGGATGGAGAGGTTCTGGTTTGGTACCCTCAGGATTGCCTCTTTGCTTTTTGCAGATGATATGGTCCTGCTGGCTGCATCGGGTCAGGACCTTCAGCTCTCAGTGGACTGGTTGAGTGTGAAGCGGCTGAAATGAGAATCAGCACCTCCAAGTCCTGGACCATGGTCCTATGTCACAAAAGGGTAGAATGCCCTCTCCAGGTTGAGGGTGAGGTTCTGTCTCAAGTGGAGGAGTTTAGGTATCTGGGGGTCTTGTTCATGATTGAGGGAATAATGGAACAGGAGATCGATACAACATCTGCAGTCATGCAGGCTCGGTTGGCCTGGGAAAGTCTTGGTAGTCTGCTGGAAGAGCTGGGGATAGGACATTTTTAAATGTGTTATTAGTCAGACAAATTTAAAATGCAACTTGGAGAGAGCAAAAATGGCAAGTGTTAACCAAGGCGTAATGGTCTTTTTATATCCTCCTTTAAAACCTCTCATATTTATTCACTTCTCTCTATTGTCTAGTCTCATCTGTGTCCCTGTCTGTGTCTTCTCCTCAACGTCAGCGACAGCATCTCACACAATAATCTGATTAGACAGTCTGTTCCAAATTAAAGAGCAATAACCTTGGCCAGGCTGACAGACGCAACATGTTGCAGGACATTTTATATATATATTATGATGTGTTTCAAAGTAAGTGCATTTCGAACTGCAGTGAGGTCAAAATACAGAAGTCTTGTTTTCTTTTGTTTTTTTTTCTTGATCTGATTTAAAAGCAATGATCTGGTTTAAATTTGAGCTTAAAGTTACATTAGGTCAAATGTGCAAGGGTTTCAGTTTTTAAATCTCTCAAAATATTGAACAACAATGAAAAATGTATGGAAAAAAACGAAAATGGTAGAATTATAAAAAATATATTTACATGGCCATATCAACAGAAACAAGTATTGAAGGCTGGTAAATGTTGGGATGCCAACTATTCTCTTTCTGCTCCCGAATAAAATTTCAGAAAGAAATGACAAATATGTTGACAGGATGTTTATTTGAAATTGACCTTCACAAAATGAGAGCACCACAAGATTAGAATGGAGAGAAAAATGCTTTTCTGAAGTAGCCACCAAAAAGGAATGTTGAGATGACACAATGCAACAAAAATACAAATACAACAGAAAAACGTGGTTAAATGACAGTCCTCGTGCTATAAAATGTAATTTCCTTATTAACATGCAAATCTATTTGCTAAATGTTGACAGAAATGCACTGTCCACGGCATAACATTGACTCGTTGCAACAGGATTATGAAAATGGAGAAAGGAAAAAGTCCATCTGACAACGATCTTTTTAAAAGTTTGTAACACTACTTCACAGCTGAGGTTTTGTGGTGATCCTAAACTTCACTGTAGCTCTGCACATGGAGTGTATCTCCACTACATGCTGTTATCTGAGTCCATAGGTCACTCTCTAACATCTGCACTGCCGCTCTTCAACGTGGCTCTTCACAAAATTAATCCAATTTCCTTCATCTCATTATTACCAGGCAATTTAGGCATAACGCTCAAGTTGTTCTGCAATTTCTAACATCCAGAGGTGCATTTGCATGATGGCAGTAGAGTTGGTAGTAAGTGCGTAGTTATTAGCAAGTTGGAAACTAGTCCACTCCAATTTTTTTAATTCTTTCTTCTTTCTTTTCTTTCTTTCTAACCAACAAAAATCCTCTCCACATAATCAGTTTTCAGTCTTTCAGTCTTGTCGATATTACGTGACAGAAGCACACATTCAGAGTGTTAGTGCGTGGAGGTGGACTTCTTCAGATAATGTGCCCCTAAAATTTGATAAGCCTTCACTAGAGAGGTACCCTTAATATAGTGTAAGTATGGCACTTCTGCCAGTGTTTACAAGACAGATTTACTGATGTTTCCCTGGCAAGCGATTAAATAGATGACGATATGTCAGTGAGGAACAGCCCTCAAAAATCACACTATGATCGAAGCAACATTTCAAGTTGTAGATTTTAGCACACGTGCATCTTTCCTTGTTTACTGATTAGTGCTGAATAATGAGCAAACATGTCACAGTCAAAAACGACAGTTTTAGTTTTTAGCTGTAACACTGAGGGCCATGTAGTGTCTGTTTTCATCTGCAGCAAATTCGGTTTCATTTTTGTGTCACTTTTGGTGAACATAGCGTAAATCCAGTGTCAGAAAAAACAGCAACAGCTCATAAATATGATCAGTGTCCATTCCAGTGAATGACAGCAAGTTCCCCCCATCAACATTAAAAAAAAAAATCCTGGAAAATGTCCTAAGTGGTGGCAAGCTCACATTTTTCTGCTTTTGTTGCCACGCTGTCGAAAACAATACTCAAGACACTCAAAGCTCAGCCACTAATTGACATATCCTATTACAAATGGAATGTATCTGGCAGCTACACTCTCTATTAATGCAAAATACAGATGGGAAAGGCTATAAAATTATTTGAAAAGACTTGTTAAAAGTTTGTTGTCCCAAATGGTCTTTTTGTTCTTTTTTTATTACTATCACTTTCCACAATTTTGTCATTTACATTGTCATTTCCCATCCAGTGTCAAACATGATTATATTGAAATTAATTAAAATCTAGACGTTTTCCATACTAGAACCTGTGAGGATACAGATGGCTAAGGCTACCAAGCTGCTGCTGACAAATATTAATAGTGACATTAAAAATCTCACCTCCATTATTTCAGAAGAATAGACAACATATGTTGACTTAATCTTTCAATTTATATTCTCGTCCTGGCCTCTTTACCTTTCTGCTTTTTTTTCCCCATTACTACCTGCAGAAATTTGCTAATACAGCAAGTTGTTGTGCTTCGCAGTAAAGATCAGAGCATAATCTCATAGCTTGTCCATGTGTTCACATGAGATTATAAAATGTGTTTTTCTTGCTCTCTCTTTGCTCCCTCCAGCAATGTGGCATTGTAACATGCATTATTTTCAAATGTAAAGATGTGTACGTATTTGAAATGGGAAAGAACTATATCTGTGTAACTTTGTGTGTGGTTCAACTAGATTTAATTATCAGTTAGGATTTTAAAACTCTTGCAGCTGCAGTGTGGCAGTAAGTTTCAGATATAAAACTGGACGCATGCATACATTAATGATGTTTATTCCAGACGGTGATATCTGACATTATGATATTGTTATAATGACTTTAAATGTTTGTGAGAATGGTACTAGGAAGCCTCAGTGACAATTTGGGGTCAGCACAGCAGTTCATTTCTTTTTTCTTTTACAGCAGTTCATTTCACTGTTCAGTCTTGTATTTTCTTTTCTAATCCATCAGAAAAAAAACAAAACAACAACAAATATAATATCTCTGCAAGTGACAAACATTTGTGAACCTCTGTGATTAGCTTTCATTTCAGAAACATAATCAAAGCCACTGTTGTGAACCAATTGGTTGACTAGTTTTGAATTAGTGGGTATTGTCATCATAAATAAATTAAAAAAAATCCCGGATCTGTTTAGAAAATCTGATGAGTTTTTTTTTGTTGTTGTTGTTTTTTTTGTTTGTTTGTTTTTTCAAGGATAAAAACGTTAAAATTGAGCCATCACATGTACTCTATCAAAGTACTTTAGTGGCTTTCTTTGGGTTTAATACGCGCTCATTATGCTTGCAAGCAGTGATGGAAAATTTCTCACAGTCAGACAGTTAAGTGACCTAATGGGCAACAAGCTTTATTAAAACTGCTCCTCATTTCCCTTAAATGATTTTGAGATCAGACAAGCTGATGTGAGCTGATGGCTTGACACTCCAGTGTGCAAAGGGTCATGAACTGTGTGCTGGAATATGCCATCACACTTTAAATCTATGGTAATCTTCTGGGTTGAAGTTAATGTGAGCGATGTATAAGTCAGTAAATTTTTAATGCCAGTTTTAGCTCAATTCTGAAGTTATCATCATCATCATCAGGCACTGGCACTTTACTTCATTAGGCTTTTTGCATGAATACTCAGGGTCATTTTAGACTTGCAGCCTTTGCTGACATTAATAATGATCTCTTCCAACATGCTTAGGGTCCTTTGTTATGTAGTTTTTAATTACACAGTAGGATAAAAGGGCCATTTTCACCTTTAAGATTGAATTTTGTCTAAAATATTTATTAGATTATACTTTTTTTGAGGGAAAAAGCAGCATCATACAGAAACTGGTGTACTAAGATATCTGACTTGTTTACTTTCTCCTCAATACAAAGAACTGGTTCCTCTGGATTTGACTTAGATTTCCAGGGAGCTGTACCAATGGATGCAGAAGAATTGTCATTGGATGCCACTGGATGGGTATACAACCAATCAGAGAAACGTAACATGGGATGTAGGCCGAGCGGCGAGCAGAATAGTATAAACGGTCCGGTACCAGCTGGGTACCAGAATGTGAGGCACCAGATCCATTTCATTAGAGACTCTGCATGAAGTGAGTTGGTATGGCAGGCCAGGTCATCGCAACAGCTGTGAAGTGTAGTATGACAAGATTTCACAATATGTGAGCCACTCTGCAAACTTCACAGTTTTATCTCGGTCTCATCAATTGGCATTTTTAATTTTTTGGAAAAACAACTAAAAAAAAAAAAAAAGTTGCAGAAATGTATCTTTCATCTCAACATTGTTCTCCCTCCATCACCCCCTTTTTTGTCAAATCCCTATTTCAAGAATAAAACCCAAGCGTGGCAAGCTTTTGATGCTCTTTAAAGCATTTGATATGTGTGACTGAAACCATAGCTTATCCTTTTCCAGTAGAGGACCCACAGCACAAGTGTGGTCTTAGCATGTGTTTATGTGTGTGTGCGTGTGTGTGTGATGAAAACAGGGAGATAAAGCAGTGGATGTGAAAAGCTAATGCCACATGGGGTGGTAATGTGTCTGTCAAAAGCAATACTCACCTCTATGAAACTGCTGTGCTAAATTACAGTAATTTTATTTTAATAATCAAATCTGTGCTTTCAGAGATTTGATGATGCGCTTGAAATAGTGAAAAATTGCTTATTTTGTGGCTGTGCAACACGGCAGTATTAATTAAACTATCTCACTGAGTGTTTCAATTTATTTATGAACCCTGTGTAAGGTCTGAGAGGTTCCTCACAGGCTGTTATCATATTGTTTCCATACCAACCACCTCGGAGCCCTTTGATATACATACTCATCAACTGCAAAGGCCTGGTTATTGACCAAATAACAAACTCCCACAAAGAGCATATATTAGTTTAAAAATAGAAACAGATGGCATTGGAATCATTGCTAGATTTTCATCAGTTCAACTGAGGTGGTTTCCACATGCTTCAATTAAAAGATTTTTGTAAATGATATGTGCAAAGCAATATCAGCACATTCATTTTCTCACTATCTGCAGCGCTATTAATTTACGGTATAAATGATTTGTGATGCCCAAAGAGGAGAAAGAAAACATTCCTTTTCATCCCTAAGGTGGTAACTCTGCAGTACAAGCATACAAGAGAATTAGGCAAAACTCCAAATCAGCTCTCCAGGGCAGGACTAATCATGTTTCTTTATTATTCCCCCAAAAGCAGTGGTGTAATATAAGTTACAATGCACCATGATGCTTCTCTGCATGCATCCACTTAACATCCTGAAATGATGATAATAATACAGTTTAATGAATTAACACAGAATTATTTCCTGGTTCTCGATGCTTTAACATAATGTCTTTTCCTGTGATGTTAAAAAAAAAAAAAGGGCCCATAAATGTTGGAAATATCACAATGAAGCTCATGCTGATATATTCTCACTGGCTTTATTTCAATTAATGCATAATTCAGAAAGATAAATTTGCACAATGTTGCATCAGAAAAAAATGAAAATGAAAAAGGAAAATTCTTTGAATTACTCAACATAAATGTTTCAGTGCATCCTGGGTGCTGGTTTTCCATATCCAGCAGAGGCACCACGAACATGAGGGGTTGCCTGTGCCTCACACTAATATCAAGCTCTAAAATATCTGAATAATGGAAGACACAGAGTCCTCTTTTCAAATTGTCAAAGGGAGTTTCTGTCAAGAGGGAGACAGAGAAAACCAGGCTTTGAGACACAGGGAGAACTTTGGTCAGTATCCAGTCTGACAGGAATGACATTTCTATTCTTGTTTGCTTGACAGAAACCTATTGTTACTGGCTTTTCACACTGGTTGATGCACATCATTTCTATCAAAAAACATAAGCATGATAGTTATATCAGTCAAAACAGTCAGCGACTGCCTTGAAGCAAAACCCTGAACGTTCTGAGGTTTTCACAAAACCCATACAGCATATGAAAATAACCAATAAGTGACCAATTATGTTAGAAGCTGTCAGATTAAATAGACGTTAGGTCGATGTAAAGGTGAAATAAAAATATATCCATTTAAACTGAAAACTGGATGTGGCTCTTTTCCTTTTTTGATATGTTGACTCCACAAACTCTGAGAAGGCCTACATGTTCTCCCACAGACTTGTTCTGATCTCCACAACACTTACCTTGAGTGCATGAGGCCCGAGAACAAGGTGGAAAGGAAATGCAAAAGATAGTTAATGGAGGCCTAGTTCTTAAACATATTCATTTTTAAAGAGATGGATTTGCCAATGCAGCTGCAGTATCAAAGCCGGGCTGCCCGAAAAGCCATTACAATAAAGTTACATTTTCACAGATTATTTATTAATCAAACAAAGAAGCCACCGCGGAGGAGACACCATCCATCCATTCAGTCTTTTGGAGGAAGATAGAGAGAAGATAAAAATGTGTAAAGACTCTTTCCACCCTGCACACATTCTGGTTGCCTTTCATTGTTGCTGCTGTCAAAAACTGACAGGCCTGAACACTCTGGACCTCAATAGAATATCCACAAGGCGAATGCCCTTTCTGGTCTTAGGTGAGATATTGGAAGGACTATCAGATGTGAAGTAAATTTCTGTGTCCTTGATGGATGAGTTTGAGGGGTTACCCTTTTACTTCAATTACTTCAGTAAACACTGTATTTTTTCTGTCTCATTGTGGGTGAGAAAGTCAACAAAAATGTGCAGTACCGACAGCCGTATTGAGAGTACTATTCAGCATTTAATTGAAAACGTGGTGATTTGCAGAGACACTTATATTCCCCTCACTGCATGCAACAGACTTACTACTCTAAAAAAGCTATATGCACTTCTTTTTTTTTTTTTGGAAGCTAATGAGAAACTGTGATGTAGTCAATCGAATGTTAGGATATATATTCATTTCAAAAGCAAAGGTTTTCAACAGTGCACCAAGGAAAGAGTGGTCAGCTTTGGCTTCATACAAGTTTAGAAATGTGTTGTGAGGACACAACGTTTCCCAGTTTCAGCTGAAGTACTTTTACAGCCGATCTCGAGGCGGCAGCCTGCAAGCTTTGTCGTTGCGGCTGCCATAGCTGGATTTCTAGACTTGTCAGTGTTGAAAACGTGAGAAAGCTTTCAAAGGTTTGTGTACAATCACTTGATTTGGAGTTATGTGCGCATGAGCAGCAACAGGAATTGTGCATGTTCATGAGGACCCTCCAACCCTGAAAGAAAACTGCAGAAATTTAACCAGTTACAAAAAACAGCTCATTTAAGCAAAGCTCTTTTTTTTAGTTAGATAATGTTTGGAGGTGTGAAGAGTGTGAAGCTAATGTGCATGTATCCTAGATAAGACATTAGTGGTTGGAAATAGCCATCTGATGTTTAATTTAAATCAACTTTAATTGGGAAATGCAGTATGTGCATTAACCCTTCAATATACCTGAACACAATTAGCGAGAACAGCTAGGACATGTTCTTTCTTATTTCAGTCTTTTAGTTAGAGATTGAGTTTTCTGCCAAAGCCATAAGATAAGATGGGCATAGCTCTGGAGTCTAACAGGTAAAGCCAATTAATTGTACTGGTTTGAGATTTGCTAATCAAGTATGCAGTGTTTCAGTCAAATATGGTATTTTAACAGTAATACAGCAGCACACAGTTTCTTGGTATCCAGCTAATCCAATGAATAATACATTATCATCTCTTAAAAATACTTGTGCCATGTAGGTCAGTCATGTCCTAGAATCAATGAACATAGATCTATGTACATCTAGATCTATGAACCCTTTGATGAGTTCAGTCTTGGTTTTCACTTGGTTTTGGTGTCAGTGCTCTTCTGGGACTCCCAGGGCTTTTGCGAGGTTGTGTAGCGCTTAGGTTGTCCGCAATTTGACTTCTTTTTTTTTCCAGAGCTCCACTGGAGAAAAACAAAAAGTTCATGCCAGAAACTACAGCTGTCTTGTAAACAAAACAAACAAACAACTGCTATCGACCTACTGCATCCCATAATGCAATGTGTCGTTACAATGCTCAACGGTCAATGCATTATTCATTACTGACGACCACAGTACACAGTAAATATTGCTTTTGCATAGTTTGTGTAGAAAAAGATGTGTCGTTTTCAAAATGTTGGATGAATCCAGGTTTCCACAATGAAAGTGAAGCTTCTTTGGATCAAATGTAATCCGACATTATTCTGTTACTATTACGATGTCCAACAAGTAATCAAAATAAAATAAATTAAAATGACCAAAATGTAATAATTTCTTACCGATGAGCAGACAAACAGAAAACAATGAGCAGCAATTAAAGATCACATATGTA
>JBAMYA010000002.1:6387090-6401590 GCA_037176975.1 Arrhamphus sclerolepis | reverse complement strand
AAAAAACATTCATAATTGGTAAATTAGGCTAAAATAGAAGGCTCTAAATGATACTAAATGAAGAGCCATTTGGGAGCTGTAAGAGCCGGTTCTTTTAAGGGAGCCGAGCCTAAAGAGTCGAATCTTTGAAAAGAGCCGGACTTCCCATCACTAGCATGTATAGAGGAAAAGGGCACAGACAGCAAGCAGTTTGGGAGCCGGTGCCAGAAGCTAAGGGACCCTGGTACCTGTTTTTGTGTGTTGTGCTCCAAGAAGCTAGACTACGCTACTAGCGGCAAAAAAGCTCTTTACATGAAGGAGACGCCGGGCATAAAGTAGCTTTCCGCGCGCTCCAACATACAAGCCGTTTGCCGGGAGCAACAGCCACAGCGGAGGTAGCTTGACTAAATTTCACGTTTTCACTTATAACTTAATAACCTTTACTTTATAAAATTCACATTTAAATTGTAGGTCATCTTGTACATTACCAAGCACAATGGCAAGAAGTTGTTTGCCAAATTGCTTATAATGTGTATTGGATTCACTGCACCCCCACCTCTTGGAGAAAAGATCAGGCTCAGGATTTTTTTTTTTACTTTAAGCCCTGAACTCGCTATGTGATTATTGTTTTATTTGCACTTTGTCATTCTGTTGAAGTAAGCCATATAAGTGTTATTTCAATAATGTAGGTGATTATTTGTATTCTAAGGACACTGTTCACAAGAACACTAAGATGTGAGTGCTTGAACGTTTAGTTGTCAGGTTTGATATACCTTGATACCGTCGAATGTTGTACAGCTCAAGATAAGATTTGATCTGAATGAGGATTTATGTATACAGTTTATTCATTTTTTATCCGTTTTAATCTTGAATCCTTTAATGATGCATCTGAGAGCAGACTGTAATACATACAAATGACCATGTTTATAGACCAGGTTTTATTTTGAGTGGACAGAAGTCAAGAACCTTGAAGAGATTGTGTCAGATGGCGAGCTAAAGGATCTTGACAATAACTTTTGATACCACACAGGCCTCAATGAGCAGTCTTTTGTTGTTGTTTTTTTTCCGTGTGCACATGTTTATTTTGTTTTGGGGTATTTTTACTGTTAATAATTTGTAGTTTCATATGTGTTTGTTATGTCATATCTATTCTTGTAACAATAAGTTGCTACTCAACTGTGTTTATAATTCATCATTGCTCCTCAACTTCTTTTCTCTCAACAGATCTGGTTTCTTTTGGTACTAGTCCTTTGTCTCATTATGATTTTATATTTTATTACACTGTAATCCTTCTTCACATTATTAAATTGGTTACATATACATTTTTTTTCAAAATTGTTCTACAATTTTTAGATGCATTGCTGACATCAAAATGAGCTAATATTTTCCATGACATGATAAAATGTCTGAGTTTCATGTTCTGCTGGGAATAAAAAATAGGTTTATGTGATTTTCAAATCATTTCATTCTGTTTCTATTTTCATTTTACACAGCATCCCAACTTATTTTGAAATTAGGGGTTGTGTTTCTTCATCACTATGAAACCTCTATACCCTATATTTCATCTATCATATTTATTCCAAACTCCAGCTCACAAAAAAACATGCTCCTAAATATGTATAAGTTTATCATTCTGAACAAAAAAAAAGCGACAAATAACAACAAATACACATGATAAAGAAAGATAAAGTCTGATGATTGTACCATACCTCTCACCAGATGAGATACCTACTGAGCTACTGCCAGAAGTTGCCACTAGTGCGGCAGTGTTAACAAATTAATTTCCTAAAAAATGAATGGCTTCTCTCTTTTTCTGTGCTTTACTTTTCTGCCAAATTGTCTGAGATTCATCCTGGGGGTTTTGATGTAATCAGCCAGAACAAATGCCACTGACAACATGCCTTTGTCATGGCTTTTTTTCCTGACGAAGGAATTATCCTCAACATTATTTTGAGAAAACAATAAGGTGTGAGACTAATGTATGTATAATTTTTGCAACCTAAATAATGAAAACACATGCTTCACAGGATAACATGCAAGCCATAATTTTCTTTATCAGGAGGCTTTTACCACTTACAGTTAAGTATGCAAATTATAGCAGATTGTGTTAAAAGTAGGGGTGTGATAAAATATTGAAATGACGTTATACCACAATACTTATTTTCACGGTATACTACATCGGTTTCTGACTCCAAATATCGATTAAAAGCAGATGCTGTTGCCGGCAACAGAATATGACATGCGTTCTTAGAATTACCGTAACTCCTCAACTGTTGGCGTTAGCGATGTAATTCAAGCAGATTCTGAAAGATGAGAAGCACAGCTTTGATATATGATGCATTACGGTAGTGGCAGCGGTGCTCGCACTGTGTTGAGCTGTTCAGCAGGGTGAGAAAGAGGGGGAGACAGCGGATGAGAAAACGCATACAGTGAGTGTTTAGCGGCGTTTTAGCAGTGTTGAGAAGTGTTTTATTTGCTTATAATATTTTTACGTTTCTAAATTGAGTAAATGTTTTTTGTTTTTTTTCTGGAAGTTTTGATTGTCATTTTGCCTCTTTTTTTTGCCATTTTCCACCTGTTTTTGCAAAGTTAATCTATTTGAAGCAGTGGCAGCTCTGACAAATTTTCAGGGGGGGGGCAACTGCTGCAGTGATGACTAATGGGTAAAATAAGAATAGCTAACTTTACAGCGTTACATTGCATTGTTTAACCCTAGTACTATCTTTAAAAAAAGTCACACTCTGTACCCTCAGGCTGAAAATGTACGTTCTATTTTTTTTTTTTTTTTCATAAACTTCTTAATCAATTTCAGCACTAATCAAAATTATGCTAGCCATGTTTTCTACTGGTACCAGCTCTTGGAAAATCCACGACTGTATGTTTTCCCGCTTTTGTTGCACGAATTTACAAACCAAAGCTTTGGTTGGATTGTTCTGGCACACCTTTCCAAATCAGTTGCACTTTTCTTTTCTTTTGAAAAACAAAAGGCAAAAAGAATACAGTGGCCACCTTAAGCTTGCATATTTCTGTCCAGGGATGAAATGTGAGCTGTGATGTTGGTGACAGCCTGTTACGGGCTTTTGTTTTTCCTGTTACAAGGGTGATGACAGCTGTCTGTGACATCCAGAATAAATATGCAACCAGGCCATGCACAAATATCAACTGTGTCCAAGCCTTTCAGGCAATACCCTACTGCTGTGCCTGTATTCATTTATTTATTTATTTATTTTAAAACCAAAGCCTAGTATGTGCCAGGTATAGAACAATGTGAAATCTGGCCCCTGATTTCCCCCCAAAAAGGGTCTGCCCCTACCACTCTTCAATTTGCACATGAAGGGCCTCATATGCTCATGAATCATCTTCACTAAAATACCTTCTACAGATTCATGAAGGCTTTGCAAACCTTTATCAAAGAACATCTGTATGCTAGTGAATTCCAGTATATTGCAGGTTGGGAGCATGCTCACAAAGCTTATGAATTAGAACAGGCGCCACCCAGTGACCAGCATTCAAGGTGGTGATAAAGGAAAGACTTCACAGGATTTCAAAACCTTTGGGTTAACTCGTAATCTCATGAATCCAGCCAAGGAGGCAGCGTTGCCATGCCCTGCTTTTGAAACGTTCCCACTGGGACCTGTGGTCAGATCAAATCTGGACGTTGGCACTTACCAAGTCTATTTAAACAAACCATTGACACTTTCATAAACACAGCACATTTGTTCCGCTCATGTTTCATGAATGAGGCCAAGCAAGTGCGTTTGTATCATGCTGTTTGATTCAGGACTCTGTATCCACATGTCAGTCTTACTGTAGTTAATGAATGTGTCCATGAGATATTCATTTTAATCAAAAATGCATCAATTAACTGTTTGTACAGTACATGTACTGAGTTGTACATGTGCTCTTTGAAGAATTATTTTATTTCCTGCAGTTCTATAAAACACACAGTCACATCCACACAACAGGCAACATACCTCTAACAGCTGTGTTTGATGCGCTTCATAATCCAGTAAATGCTTTTGTCCTTGTCCAAATCTGATTTGACAGCCTCTCTGTAGTGGAAACACTCTCTTTGAATTTGCGGCCCCAGGTTGAGAGCCACTGATTTAAATGTTTGTTCTTCCAGGTGATGAATGCAGCTACTTTTTACTTGAAAGGTAACCAGTTTTATCATCAGTTTTTTGGCAGCTATAGCTTGTCACTCACAATCATTTAAAGCATGCGGGTGAGCTGAGGACAAATAGATTAAAAACAAAGCAAACTGCAGGGTGAAGCAATGTACTGCAATATCATCTATCATCCTCATTTGCACTTTGTCAGATGCCCACCTGTACCGTGAACACACTGTTGTTCTGTGATGATGCTGACCCTGTGGTTGAGTAAGGCTAATATTGTGTGATGCGTTTTGGGATTTTTTCCCCCTTGATCTGGTTATACTGCCTGCATAAATTAGGGATGTGTACCATGGCTCCTCGACAGAAACCCATACTGGCAGGCCTCCACCTCAATCACACTGATTTTCCATAACAATATGAAGAACACTGTTCACCGCTAAGGATTAATGAATTGCATCTTCAGAGTCACTTTGGCATTCTTAATGAAGCTAGATGAATATCCCAGAGCAGGCCAGCTGTGTTTGAATTGGTGCTGACTGTGCCAGGGCACATCCACAGTGAAGCTGAAGAAAAACTGCAAATATTCTACAGATTCATAAATCTTCCTTTTGTCTGTCGCATAATTTAAGTAAAAACATATGATTCAAAGTATGACATTTATCATCATCAGGGCCAGGGCTCTTAATCCTGGTTGTTCCCCTCTCTTTTTCTCTTAAACATAAATGAACATGTTTGCTGAATGTAGAATCAAATTAGAAAACAGTTTGGATATTTTTTCCGTGATTCCTTCATATATTACAGAATTATACTTACAGTATTATAAGTACAGCATTATGTCATTCTGTTTCTAAACTTCAGTATCTAAAAAAAATTAGTTCACCAGTACTGTTGTCTTGGTTATCTTTCTTTAAACGATAGAAACCCCTAAAATTACATGGAGATGCTGATGAGAGGTTTCAGTATGCTCATGATAAATGGTGTTGCGCTTATATGGTGCCCTTTCAACCTCATCCAGGTTCTACAAAGGACGCTACAACGTGTTTGTCTTTCACCCATTCACACAAAAACTCACACCACAGCGCGTCTACTGTCTTGGGGATCACACTGCAAATTGTTCTGCTCTTGTGAAGATTTGAAATCTTATGTCCATTTTTATCTTGTTTTAAATATGATTTACTCATTGAGCTGATGGATAAATGTACCATGAAAGTGTTTCTTATCACCTCATTATTAGCCAGTAAACCCTAAATTTAGTAATTTGCTAGTACCGGCTTTAAATATTCTCTCTTATTATGAAAATCTTTAAAATACACCTTTTATAGTTTTATATAAAATCTATTCAAAACTGTAAAATAAGCACTGCGTTCTATGTGGTAATTACTGGATTCTAGTGAAATATCTGTCCATGCAGAAAGTGAAAGTTTTGAGCTGTTTTGTTTTTAAATTTCTTGTCTTTTTGTTTATTTATTTTTCTAAATATACCTTTTTTTTCTTATCCATTTTATTTACTTATTTTTTACTATCATGTTACTTTGTCTTTCTTTGTCAGGGACCTAGAGTTATCATTTATTTGCTGGTTTCACTTCTTGCTGTGCTGAAGCAAGTCTGCTTTTAAGCAATTTAAAAAGAAAAAAAAACAACTATTAGATCAACACGGTTTCTTTTTAAGTGACAACATCTTGCTACCTGGACAGACAATTTTGAATAATTTTCATCTACAATATAGTGTTTATTTCTTGCAATTTACATGCTGTTTTTTCTTTTTCTTTTATGCTTTTCCTTTCAGTGTACCTTGCCACAGTAACTCTGCACTACAGGTGTTTCTGACGTATCATCGATATAGCTTAAGCAACCAATCAGATTTCTTCCTGCTTGCTTCACAAGTAACCCACATGCTTTGAAACAATTTGATTGGCTGATGCTCAGGCTGCAGCTTGAAAAGTTGAAAATTCCCCAAAATCTGACGGAAGCAACGGTGCCAACCACAACTCAGTGTGGCCGTGCTTGACATCACCCCATTTGAAGTAAATGCAAAGCAACACTGAACGTTCTTTCAGTGAGCAAGGGGTTGGATATCCACTCCATACAGCAGCGCGATGGTTTTTACACTCATACCCAAATGAGCATCTCATTGTGCTCAGTAGGTTATGAGCCACACCCACTGGAAAAATGTCTTTGGGGGAAAAACACAGACTAATTAAACTGCCAAAAAACAAATTACACTGAAGCATCATCATCATAACCAAAGCTCAAATCAAAACAATTAGGTTGGTCAATCCCTCAAATCTCTGTTTTTGCTAAAATGTCCCATTATGGATGAAATATAGACTACTTAAAAATGCATTATTTGATGAGTAAGAAAGCACCAAATGCACTCTTTACCATGCTACATAAACAGGGAATCACACAACAAAATTGAAAAAAAGAAAAACCGAACAGTCACATTTGGTTATCAGTTTATTTAAACAACAACAAAACACCAGGAACCAAACATGAACCAGCATTATAAGTCAAAATCTGGAGGGTCACAGAGGTCACGGTTATTGGGATGTAATGAGAGTGTTTAGATGTGAGACTACATGAGGACTGTTGTCATGAACATGTGCTACATAGGTAAAACACGTATCTTAAATAATGGTCTATAACCCCGAGATTCTTTCATTGCGTCATGACACAAAACTTTTATTTCAATAAAAAGAACCTGGGAACCTTCAGAAGTAATTGCCGATTTTCAAGAAAAGATAAAATCAAATAAGATCTGATTAGATTTATTGATGCCGTAGTGGGGCAGTTAAAGCAGTCCATAAGACAGTATGAATAGAAAATAGTCAATTCAGCAACACAATACAGACTATATACATTTACATTAGAAATGAAAGGAGTGATGATGACATATGTGGTGGAGCTATTGCACATTCCCATGAGCAGGGAAAAAAGGGCTCACCAGAACAAATAAACTGTTGCATTCTACAGTCTTGCAGTGGTGGGAAAGAAAGATCTGCTGCATTGCTTCTTTCTACACTGAGGGTGTATCAGTCTGCCGCTGAAGGAGCTGCTCAGAGCCTCCACTGCTTGATGCAGCGGGTGAGAGGGACTGTCCATGATGGATTTCAGCTTGCCAAACATCCTCCTCTCACCCACCTCCTCCAAATTCAAGGCCAATTTATCACTGTAATGGGCAAGGTTAACTGAACCCCACTGGTGAAAAAGGGTCCCCACTCCAAAAAAAAGGAGGAAAAAATTTAAACCTCCAAAAAATGTGTGGAAAAAAAACCAAAACAAACTCAAATGGAGACTTGCAATAAAGTGATACAGCAGCCAAGTACTCATTGTGGCACCAAGATGGAGGTGTACTTTTGTAATAATTTCATTTAGCCTTCTACACTTCAGGGCTAAACCAGTATTATTCGTGTTTGATTCTACTACTGGGTGCTGCATCAGGGAGAGTCCACAGTAGGAGCACAGAGGGTTAACAGAGAGCTTAATATATGTAGCGATGAAGGGTGAAATCAAAGAAACTCGTAGCTCCTTTCTGATCCCAGTTGTCCTGTAAGATATTCGTGGGTAAGGAAGCAGATGGACTTGGACAGGTTCCTATGATGCAAACAAGTTGAAATATTGGATAGGATAGGCGAGATTGGGAACATCTAAAGGAACAGGTATGGAAGATCATCCTTTTGCAAACCTTATACTTGATGATTTTACAAGTGATATCAATTCCTCATAGATAAATTTCCACAGTCGGAAAGAAAATCATGTGGACTTGCAGCATGCTTCGTTGATAGCGACTGTAGCAAATCAGAGGCAGTCTTTCCTGTATTTTAACCTTAAGACAAAATAAAACATGTTTATTATTATCGTAACTGTGTCAGCATTCTCCTGCAAGTGTCATCCTTTGATTCACAAAATAATTTGGTTGTACTGGCGTAAATAGTGACTCTTCAAGATCTTAAGTCCATGACTTAAAACGTTGGTTTCATAGTAGTTAGATGTGAGAAGGTGCCATATGTACGCATTTAAGTTGTGGGCTTGTGTACACAGACAGCTTTTGAAATGTTTAGGTCCTTCCGCCAGGCAACAACCTTCTACAGATGCTCCACCAGTCTGTGCTGAGGGGGCAGTACCGAGACTAGAGAGAAGAAGAGACTGAATAAGCTGGAAAGACGAGAGCTGGCCAGTCTGGAAGCAGCAGAGGAGAGAAGTTATGGGGGCTAATATCAGAACCATTATGGGCAAATCCATTTATCTTCTCGATGATGAGATGCAGCATATGCAGGGCACCCGCAACCAAAGACTCTTGCTCCTCAAGTGTAAGAAAGAGTGATGAAGTGACCCCTGTGTGTTGACAGTCAGGAGACTCTTTTTATACAATATGTATAATTTAATATTCGACCTTTGGAGACTTAAATAGCATTGAACAATATTTTTCTTGACATTTTCATCTTCATGTCTGAATTGTTTTTGATCTTGTTTGTTAAAAACAACAACAACAAAAAAGAAGTCATTTTTACTAAATGTGTATTTCTGATTTCAGCAGTTTCTTTGTAAATGATCATTTTTCACTTTTTGCTTACTTCCTGTCAGTGGTTGGACCTGGATGCCAATTGATTGATGCTGACCTTTGTAACTGCAAGTTCAGAAAATCCTGAGGCTGAGACAAGCTTTGTATAGCCAATACAGTGTACATAAAGATGTGTCATCACTTTTTTCTGCATCCAAAATGTTGTCAAAAAGTTACAATTCCCTACAATTGAATCTGCAACTCCTTATAAGAGGAAAAATAAATTAATTAAATCTGTTCAAGAAAACAAGAGCAATGGGAGATTTTTATTAATTTTTTTTAATATATCGGGAGTCATGATACCAGAATCCATACAGTCAATAACGTCAATGTAAATTTAATGTAAATTATCAGTAAAATCACTTTACTATGAGTTAACATAATGAGTGAATAATCAATAAAGATGTTTTAACCTTACTGCTGGTTTCATCAGTGTTAAAAAAAAAAAAAAAAAGGCCAGTTGGATTGTACCAAATTAATTCAATAAAAGCACTTCAAATGCATTTTTAAATATGGTATATGTGGGGAAACAATGTGCGGAATGGATGTGAAAGGAATGCTGTTGTGGAAATAAGCAGAAACACTGTTTCATTATAGAGTTTCCCTCCTGCTGGTGCTGAAGGAAAAGTCCGGAGATCACCAAAGTCCTGACAGTTTATCTTAAGGGCGCTGAGGCTCTGTACAAGTCCCATGTTAATCCACTCAACAGCTGAGATATTTCACTCTGCTCCAAAGTAGTTGACCAACAGACAAAGTGGAACTGTCATCCCTGAAGCCATGCTGGTAAGAAGTGGAACCGACATCATCTACCATAGACTTTGAAATATCACAGTGTAACATTGGTTTTTGCAGCATGTATCTCTATGATTCTCACAGCAGCACTTTCAAGACATTTAGCAGAACAACTTTTTACCGAGGGGTTCATGCATTTTTCTTTGTGATGAATAGATTAATGAAATGGAAATGAGAAAAAGTTGCTATGACAACTTTTCTTAAATGAGAGGGTAAGAAGTGGAAAGGAACTATTTTCTATCTTGACATGAAAGCATAAACTCAAGCAGTTCAGATACAACTGTCTCTATGGAGTACGCAAGTAGGAAAACAAACCTTTTTTTTTCTTTTTCTTTTTTCCAGTTCATGTATATGCATAGTATATAATAAGAGAGCTATTATATAAAGTGGTACACCAGTTAGCTTCCAAGTAGAAAACCAGGAGCTGATATTGCTTCCCCACACTGATCGGGCGGCGTTGTCACACATGGAGATCCTGTGGGGAGATCGTCGTGGCGCTGTCGACCTCCAGCTCCCATCCTCCCCAGCTGACTGATAACAATTAATTCAATGAATCTGCATCTCTGCCCGACATCCATTTCCATTCCAGACCAACTGTTATGTGAACATTGACTCAGGAATAATCATTTGTTGAACTTTAACACTGGTGTTCTTGATAAGCAAACCTTTGAATTATTTTTCTGCTTGGCTGTCCCTGTGAAATAGCTCCTGGCTAATGTAAGCCAGATACATTCAGCTGGATCTGTGGCTACAGGATCAACACTGCTTTGCCCAATAACACTGATCCCACGTGGTGAAAATAAACGCTGCAAGTGAGATTATAACATACATGCCGTGAAGTGAAATTGCAGGTGCAGAACTTTTGAGTTACTGTCTGAACAGAAGACAGCACCTTTATTTTTTGTTCCTATTTTATCTGTCTAGAGATAGAGATATGATGCTCAGCCTCTCACACCTGATCTACACTGAGAGTGTGCTTCAATAAATACACAACAACAGGAGCAATTTACAGTGCACTGACTATATCAGCTTTTCTGAGGGTTAAGAAGATGCACAGGACATTAATCCAAACGATGCAATAAAACACAGCAGACACAGATAGATGCTATGTCAGAATATCCCTTCTAATCTCTGGTACTTATGTCTCAATATCAGATCAGATGATGCCAGCAATGTGCAGGTTGTATTTTACACAAAAGAGTATCCATCTCTTTTCCCTTGCACATTGAATATACTAAATGCACCCTTTCCTTCCACTTTCAAATTATGCAGCACACGTGGCAAACATGTTTTTAAAAATGCAAGTTGGAATAAAATTTGACTGTTTCATATATGTTTGTTAAACCAAAAGCATAAAGAAAAAAAAAGCATGTTGGCCTATTTGAGTATGTATGTAATTTGATTTCCAACAAGCATGAGATCACTTTCAAGCAGCTAAAATAAAAGGGGAAAAACATGGAGGAGACCTGCATGGAGGCTTCATCCCCAGTCGGCCGAGCTGGCTGGAAGCAGCGTGACGCATTGCTCACAGGCAAACGAGATGAGGCACTGTTGGAACTGAAGGCAAACAAATCGACTTTCCACACTTGCATATGCTGTGTTTCTCTCCAGCAGGCGTGGACGCGCTCGCATGCGCGCAGACATTCTACAGGGAGGGAAACAAAGGCGGGTGCTCTGCCCGAGGCCACCTACATGATACCCTGAACCATGTGTGGCTCTTTGTGCCAGCTTTGAAATGTCTAACATTCAGGTCAGAACGAGGAAGTGCATCCATCTTCTGGATGTCAGGGCCTAGCATTGATGGATGACCTGGCCTGTTGAGTTGTGTTGGTCAGGTGACAGATCTCCATTAATAAACAGATTGCAGGACTAAACTCCTTTGTGTGCCATCAACAAAAGGTATTGCTCTTTATCATTTCCGTGCCACAGACAATAAATACTCATAAACCTAATGACGCCTGATTACTGCTGCAATCTTTGGCTCATTAGGCTGATTAGCTGCAAACGCACATTTCCGTGCATGCCGGATGTTTAAATATACACTCCTGGTGCTCTGTGTGCCAGTGTGTTTTTGCTTAAATGACAGATATACTCTGATACATGTGTGTCTGACCGCTTAACACACCAGTTTGTTATTAATATAGAAATGACAACAGTGTCTCATCACATCTTTTTATCAACGCTGCACTTCTGACCTTCAGCCCTCACAGGATTTTGTTTGTGTGTTTTGCATCAACAAGGGTGTCCTGTGGTAAAACGCTTCAATCACCTTTCCTCACGTAAGCGGCTCCAGAGCGGGCATGTCTCTTAATTTACAGTCCTTGGTGGTGGAAAAATGTCCTTCAATGTCAGTGTGAGCCTTCTGTGTCCTCTGACAAATCAACAGAGCGGGTGGAGCCACTGACCCCAATAATTTAGCACATTACTCTAGACATTTTCAGATGCCGCGGAAAGTGCCCATTTTCCCCAAATCGCGCCTTGGCCCCTCCTGTTTATTACAGGTTTGTGACCCACGCTGGGCCCTGCTGAGCAGGGGTGGAGTGTGTGTGTGTGTGTCTGTGTGTGTGGGTGTTACAAAAAAAAAAAACAGGGGTCGTAGCAATGACACTGTGCAGCTCCGCATCAAACAAAATGGCCCGAGAGCAGTTAAAAGAAGTAAAACTTCCTGAAGTCCCTGAGGGACCCCCTTCAATCACAAATTTGATTTGGAACTGCCAGATGTTATGAATGATATTAAAATGAACTCAACAACATATATATATATTTTTGTTGTTGTTGTTGTTGTTGTTCTCTTACTCCGTAATTGTTCTGCTAGGCACTGACTCAGGAGGGAGGGGGTGGGGTCGGGTGGAGTGGGGGTAATAGAGCAATATTCAATATACCACATGCGTTTAAACATCAATTGTCGGAGATTAGCTTTCTTTCCAAAGTGATCACAGGAAATATATTACAGGCTGCCTGAACCTTTCTCAAATAAGGAACAGAATATGTGAGTTTAACAGTTTGACACTCAGCATGTCACACTGCTGAGAATGTGCCAAAAAAAGTGCCAAAAATGTACCGATGCAGATGACGTTGTGTAGTTTCATCTAATTGCTGCTATCTTTTGAAGTATTTTCTTCCATCTGATGTAGGATCTGCAGACTCATCACGTGTTGTATCCTAATTACAGAAGCTGCTAATGTATTCATCTCTCACCCACTTTGCTATCCATTTAATTTGTATTTAGGTGTAGGATGCAGTGATTTATTTTTTTTTTTTACATCTAGTTAGTCATATAATAAATTCAACCTTTAAACTTAACAGCAGGACTACATGCTGAAAATAATCTAAACTTAAGTTTTGATTGCTTTCTCCAAGCAACGTTTTCAAGTAACTTAAAGTATATTGTTGCTAGTAAATTTTTTAAAACCATACTTTTAAACACTTTTCTATATGCTTAAGAAACCAAAAGCCATTAGTTCCAGAAACCCTCTTCATCTTTAATATAAGGTTTAAAACTTTAGTTTCTGATAAAGTTTATAGTTAGGTCAGGGAATTGTGATGTTGAACCATTCCTTTAGTGATGAAGTGATAGGTGCACCTTTGATGCACTTGGCACTTTCCTCACTCTGCTCACTTAACTTTTCTTCCATGTGTATGCCATTATTGTTGTTACCTTCCTGAACCTGGTTCACATCTTCCTCTTGAAAGGGTGTTATTTTGTTTTTTTCTCACCTTCATGTACAACCATCTTGTGTACGCTGAGGATGGGGATTGAATCAAAGCAAAGATTCAGTATAATCTCTTGAGGTCCTTAGCCAGAATGGATTTTGAAATTCTATGAATACAATTATAATGAACTGGAATGAATAGGGTTATAAAGTGATTGTTTAATTCAAATATCACTGGAATAAAATTGGGCTGTGAGTGTGTGATTAGATAGTGTTTGTGTTCAGTCAACATGTGATATTGTCTCATATTAATTATTAGCTCCGAAAAACTAACTTTTGAACATGACTGTTAGTGAACTACATTGAACCTGTTTGCCTTGTATTTGTTGTGGTGCTACACAATTAGTCCACTTTTCCAATACTTTCTCTTCAACTACAGTGAAAATAAATTACAAAAAAAGAGAAGAAGCTGCATCAGTTAGTTCTACATGCAGATGTGCAGATGCAACTTGTTATCGAAAGAAAAGGGAAACCATATGGTTTCTCACATTTTGCACTTTCTAGTCCGCTAACAATATCCTGCGCGCGTCTGTGACTGAGAAACCTTTTCCTCAGTTCTAAATAAAAGCTGGTTGGCTTAACAGGCAGCTCTTATGCAAAACCATAAATGTAAGCCAATTAAATTGATTAAATTAAATCTAGTAATACAAATAATTGCACCTTTTCAGAAAAGACAGGACTTCCACCACTCTAAATGTTTCCCGAATCAGTCTTTAGCTTGACAAAAAAATAAAAGGAAGTGATGGGACCCTTGATTTGTTAAAATTAGAATCACAATCCAAATAAATAGTTTAAAAGATATGTTTTTCCATCTCTCCATTGTTAAGATGAAATCCTATTTCATGTTTATTGTCTGCACCGCTCTTGATTATTTTTGTTCCTAATAGAATAACTGAACTTTACTAAAAGTGTGCAACAAGTATTTTGGCTTTGTTCCTGTGCCCAGTTCTTTCTACTTCAGTACACAATGTAATTTCAGGGGCAAACTAAAAATGGTTATTTAAGATGTCATAGTATGTTTTTTATTTATTTGTTTTCTCAGTGAAAGGACAATATTTGTTCTTGTGCAGCTGAATCATGAAGGCTGCACAAGGACAAACATCTTCTTTCATCCAATGAGCCAGCGATTCAGAAGAGCCAATAAATCTCCTTCTCACACTGGCTTTGATTTGGGGTGAGGTTGAAATCTTTCTTCCTTTGCCCTTTAACTGTTGCATGTCAGGTGTCAGCCACAATCTTTTTGAATGCTTGCAAACACAACACCTGTCAAGTTATCCGGGGATTTTACTTAAAAGTCTGCCCAAACTTGAAAAAGGCCTTGGCCAACTACAGGTTAAGTT
>JBAMYA010000002.1:6368398-6386990 GCA_037176975.1 Arrhamphus sclerolepis | reverse complement strand
ACCAGTGGCGTCCCTGGAGATGGCCGGCACTTTAAGTTTCCCCTTTCCTCAGTCCTTTTACAGCTCCAGGCTCATGAACTGCTTCTTAGCATGTGCTCCCAGCTCATTCAGCATGTCCTTTGTTGCTCAGCTGCAGGTGAGAGCCTTAGAGAGTCAACTTCCCCTTCAAAGTAAAACGCCTCGTCCTGTTTTCAAAGTAAAAGTCCGTGCCCTTCAGAAACTGACAGCACAACACCCAATCCAACTTTGGCCCTTCTTCTGCTTACAGAGCTCACAGTAAGTTGGAATATCTCGACTTCCGTAACATCCCTCGAGTTCCAGAATGGCACAACATGCATAAAGTCCTGGTATACGGAACACCTTGAGCTACTGAACACAGAGCCGTCCAATTCTGGGACATGAAAGGCCTCAAATTCCAGAACTCCAGGCGTTCTGCAAGATCTCGAATTCTGCAACACCTCAAGTTCTGGAATACAGAATGCCTTAAGATCCTGAACACTGAACGTCTCGTAGTGCCAGAGCATGTCAAATTATGGCTCACCTGGAGTTCTAGAACACCTCGAATTCTGAAACAAGGAGGATCTGTAGTTCAGGAACACGTTAAGTTACAGAACAAGGAATGCCTTGTATTCCAGAACACTTGAAGTTCTGGAACGTGGAATGCCTTTTATTCTGGAACACTTCAATCTTCAGCAGGAACACCTCAACTATGACCTTGACTTCCATAACAAGGAAGGTCTCAACTTGTTCCAGAAGTCAAGGTGTTCTGGAAGTTGAAGTCTGGAACTCCTCAAATTTTGAAATGTGAAAGACTTCCAGTTCTGGAACACCTTGAGTTTCGGAGTATGGAACGCATCAGGTTCCGGAATGCAAAACACATAAAGTCTAACAGAATTCTACGAAATTCCTCAAGTTATGGAATACTTCATTTACCAGACCATGGAACATGTCACGTCCCAGAACACCCTCAATTTCTGGAAAACAGAGCATGTCTAATTCTGTAACACCTCAAGGTCCATAAATACTCCAGTTCCAGGAATATGGAATGCCTGAAGTTCCAGAACACCTCAAAGTTTGGCACATGGAATGCCTCGTATTCCAGAACATGGAACAACTCATGTTCCGGGACACAGAATCTCTTGTGTTAAAGAACACCTCAAGTTCCAGAAGTCAGAAGATGCTGACTTCCAGAAAAACATGAATTCTGGCACAACTTGAATTCCAGAACACAGAATACATAAATTTCCGGGTCACAGAACAACTAGAACACTTACAGAACACAGAAGGCATTTCCAGAACACCTCAAGTTCTGGAAGATGGAAGGCCTTGACTTCCAGAACCCTTCAAATTTCAGAACACAGAAGGCTTTGATTGCTGGAATATCTCAAGTTCTGGGAAATGGAAGGCCTTGAGTTCATGGAATACCTTGGAATACCGAGTTCTGAAACAGAGAACATCTCAGGTTTACAAACGTAGAAGGTCTCCAGCTCCAGAACAAGGATTCTGTTGAGTTCTGTAACACCTGCAGTTCCAACATGCAGAACACATTGTTTTCTGTAACACCTGCAGCTCCAACATGCAGAACACATTGTTTTCTGTAACACCTCAAGCTCCAAAACACCTTGAATTCCAGAACACAGAATGCATTGAGTTCCATAACCTGTAATCCCACAAGTTAGGGTTAGGGGTAGGGTTGGGGGGCTTAGGGTTTTCAACCTTTTACCCATTTTCAACCTGGTGTCACACAATATTTGGGAAACAGGCTTCAAAAACACTCCTGTTGGTGAGATCACCCAGGGTTCATTTGTTCTTATACAGGCTATGGTCACACATCAACAATGGCTATGAGATGAAGCTAGCTCACTAAGGCTATAGTCAACATAATGGCAGAGGTGCCACAGAGAGTAATAACAGAAGTAATAACAGAATAATAGAAGAAGGAGGAATTAAACTGACCTTTTCAAAACACTTATGTTTCAATCTGTGTCTTTTTCTTATGTTCAACGTTACTTTATGTCTTTTCTTATATTTTTACTTTTCTGGAAAGTGTGTTGTGTTTATTTTGTTTTAAATATTATTTAAAAAAACTAATTAAAAACAGTTCTATCTTAAAATATCACTTTCTATAGTTAATACAGACACAGAGTACAGAAGAAAAAAAAAACTTGCATGCACACTGCAAGGAATAGCTGATTTGAGTGACTAGAGGGATGCATCACCTTTCTTTTTGAAGAATTTGTCAGATTATCTCAGTCAGATTGTACAATGCCCAAAAACATCACAACCGTTACAGGCCTGAAACTACAGATGGCCCTGAACAATAAAATCATCTTAAATCATGATTTTTTTCTTAACCTTTCCAAACAAATCTTTATAATGTCTCATCTTAAGCAAGTACTCTTGATGTGCAATAAAGTAACAGAAGAGTGAATGCGATCAAGATGACAGTGTGCATCAAAAACAAAAACTGTGAGGCTCAAAAACAAGTCCTTACCTTGGGAGTCAGGTGACTGTCACCAGATACAGTAACTAGTTTTGCCATCTAGCTATACATCTTTCTTTGCTTAACATAAAAACAATATCATACAGCTCCTCAATAAAGGTTATGAAACTATTTCAGTTGCTTTTCATGCGTATGCAGGGTGGAGGAGGAGAGGGAAGAAGGGACAGCAACATTGATCTAGAACCCCTAGGCTTCATTTTCCCATGGAGACAGCATGGCTAATTAGGCTAGCATGTTGTCTCTTCCAGCACAGCTGCAGTGAGAGATTAGACAGACAGAAGCTGCCAGCTGTTACTCAGATGCAGTATCACTGACTAATTGAGACCAGCGAATGATCATGGAACAAGGCCCGTGCCAGTCGTTCACATCCTGCCGTTCATAATGTGTCTAAAGTATATCATCCAATGATGAGGTTAATCAATAAGACTGCTGTGGAACAGAAGACCTAATTAAAATTTAAATACACTAAATGTAAATGACTCAATTGGATCATGGGAAATTACAAGGTATTCTCATGAGATGTGTTAGACTCGGAGAATGGTTAAGAACATGCATTTCTGATTTTCAAAATGGCATTTAAAAAAAAAAGAAAAGAAAAGAAAAATAGATATGTATCCTAGATCATCTGATGGATGTTCCTAACTGACACGAGCACATCATGGACATCCAATTTATTGTGTTTCAACAAATGTAATGTTTGAGATATTCAAAGACAGCCATCACCTATTCTTATACAATTTTCTCTGTGAAGAGTTTAGAATCATGGTTTTGCTTTGACAAACCATCTGAGGCATATTGTTTTCATCTATTTGAAATTCACTAGAGAAATATCAGCATAGGTCTGACAGTTAGATATGCTAGATATCCTTAGAGATTGCTACCTGTAAGTCATATATTCCATGTGGACATTAGTTTGAATAATAAAAAAAAGAAAATAAGAAAGAAAGAAATTCAGTGTTTAAAATTCCATACTTGTCTGGAGGAACTGAAGAGCTGCTTCCAAAGCACGCTGATCCATTCATTTTTTTTGTTTCTTGAACTGATTTTAAAAAGTAGAAATTCATAATTTTTAAATATTTGATTTGATTGTTGCCAATTAATAAAATTGAATGATACATTTGCGTGACAAACTTGTGTCTCCATGTTTTTTATCAACTTGAAATAAGTCCAACGGGCTATATGTTGTGTTTGTTATGTTCTGTGATCCTCATGATCAGACTGAATGCTGTCTGTTGATTCATGGGTTATCAGGGTGACAGAAAATCCAACTATGCTTAAGCTCTCTGTTGGATAAACTATCCTCCGTACAGTACAGCCACATATATTGAAAAAAAGAAGGTTAAAAAAAAAAAAAAAAAAACTCGATAGGATACTGTGCACACACATACATGTCTAGCTCAAACCACTTCCTGTGAACCTCCCCATCTCTGACAAACTATTATGTGCAATCCTGCCACTGTACAGTGCTGTCAGAAGACTGCCAAAATAATCTCTTCTGAAGAAGAATTTAACTCCATACCTTCTGGCACAGTGCAGCGATGCAAGTTAATGCCTTCTGTGATAACTAATGGGAGAAACTCTTAAAACTTCAGAGCTTATAATAAGCTTGTCAGCTTATCATATTAGGCATGTGAGCTTATAACATTAGCATTTAAATGTTCCTGGGTATACAGTAAAGTGATTGGAGGCTTTGCCATTTTGACTCTGTCGTTTGGGATAGAGGGAGACAGAAAGACACACAGTATGGGCGATGACGCCGTCTTGAGAAAATTTGAGGACTGCTGGCATGGCATTGTTAGCAGGTTTGTGTAAGCCCTGTTAGTTTCACAGGTATTTGACTGAGATGAAAATTAATGAACAAACAACAAAATGCAGCTGTTTCTTGCTGCTATCAGTATACAGCATACCCACGGTAACAAAGACTGGATCTGACTAGTTAAACGAGCAATGTTATGTAATATATTGTGGTTCAGGGGAATTGTAGTGTACATTTAGGTTTTCCCTCCCCAAATTAAGAAAAATAAAGACTAGTAACTTAAATTTTGTTCACAATTTTGAAGTTGATAGAGGTTCATTTCTGGGCCAAGATACTGTAAAGCAGCATATGTTGAAGTTTGAGAAAGAAAAAGAAAACTGCTGCTTGTTTGATGACCTAAACTACCACCAACTCACCACTTCACCTATTCCCAGGCGATCTTCATCCAACCCCGCAATAGTGGGTCTAAATTAATGATATTTCCTGGAACTAAGCAAGTGAGCAATTTTCGGATTGACAGAGATTATTAAACAACTAATTATAGTCATTGGTACAGAACAATAATATCCTGCATACTAAAGTATTAATATAGGAGATTAAAATAGGCCTATCCATTAAAAGGCATAATATTTCATTCTATCTACAAGGAGGAAATAGGTCTAACCCTTTTATCAGTGAGGAAATGGGCACCAGCGGTGGTGGCTTTGTTAAGCACTGAATATGCCTTCCCATCAGATAGAACACTGGCTGTGTAGTTTTCATTGGGCAAACACAACTGATAATACACCATGGGGGTTTGGCATCACCTATTGAGAAAATATATAAATAGCATTCTGACCTGTTTAGCAAGCTTCTATGCAGTCTATTGATTGTGGATACCAGCCATTATCTGTAGTACTAGAGAGCCACACTTTAAGATGCTCTGTTTTCTTGCAATCACTGACTGATGCGCAATAAGAGCGGGTTAATTTAGCTGTCTTTGTAACTCTGACATAGGTGGTATTCTTAGATTTGATGAAATCCATGAAGAAGAAATTCAGTTTTAATCAATCATTGCCAAATAGCAATATCTGAGAGAGCATCTCATCAAACGTTAAGAGAGAGAAGCAAGACCCAAAAACTTAACGATATATCATGACTGGTTGTCTGAAAGCCAGATTCCCTCAAACATTGTTCAGCTAATGTTTTCAGCATGGATGATGCAACTATCAGTCTGACAGCAAAAACATTATTATTATTAGTAGTAGTAGTGGTAGTAGTCATAGTGGTAGTAGTATGTCAGATACATAATTAAATGGTTGGATAAGTTACTGTTGAATATAAATTTGCCTTGTATTTTCCAATCACTTAACTTTTTTCTTCTTATTCCTATGGTTACCACCAGACAGATATGACAAAGTTACAATAGCACTGTATGCTAAAATGCAAGGAAATTGCATTTTCTTAATTTGTTTGATTGTCAATATCTGTATCTCAAAATAAAGAAAGAAAAATTGTTAACAGTACAAGAGTTGAACATTTTTAAGGCCTTTTTTCCTCATGGTTAAAACACTCATTTGTATTATTGAGAAGATGATATTCATTAGCTGAAATAAAGAATACCCCAAAAAGTGCTACTCTAAGCTGTATGTAGGTCATCCTTTGCACTCATTAAAAAGATAGCTGCACAATTAGGGTATAATTAATATAATTTAAATGCATTGTTTTGAACTTCTTTAATCCTTTATGTTGCTTTAAAGTGTTAATTTAATGTCCCCATTCAATCAAGTTCAAATAATTTTCTGACACTATTGTTCAGTAAGTACCAATTAGGCCATTAATTACTTGGACCTTATGATTACTCAGTTGTAGACTGTATTGAATGTTTATTGGAAAAAAAGAGAAACTGTTTTTAAAGCAATATTTTTTCCACATTATCCAATTATCTTACATGCCAGAGCCATAGAACATTGCTTGATTAGTCTTCACAGGAATTAAAAAGAGCAAAGCTGATAAATGTGTAACACAGTGTGCTTGTTGACTTTGTACCTCTGACTGAATGTAATAGCAAGACAGAGATTATGATAGGTTTTGACCATGTATTCACTGTCCTGCAGACTTTGTTCAAACTGTGACCTCAGGCTGCACATGGCAAGCTATCCAACAGTGCAGCATCCGTTGTTAATGAAAGTCAAGCCCACAAGCAGGAGATCAAACAGAGAGGGAGATATTTCACAAAGATTTTTGTGTTCACATTGTCTGTATAATCTGCCATTACTTCTACAACACCATGCAAAAGAAGAAGTAAAAAAATGCAACAACAGGGTATGTTAAAGTTCCTTCTCTAAAAACAGATTCTGCTGTCAAAAACTACCAGCTATGCTCTAGCGGGTCACCTTTAGACTTTCTTTTACCCCTGTTAAAGAACATTTGTAATAATTATTAATGGTTAAATAGCAGATTGAATTATACATCAGTGGGGCTACTGAGTGGTCATCAATTGTTAAACTAGATATGTACCTCTTTCTGCAGAACACGTTTGCTTTTTAAATGGACTCCATTACATAAGAGGTTCTTAATTGTTCGGGGAGACTCTTCCATGTCTTATGATCCACTAACACACAGTATGAAAACAACAAGCATCATTAATTGATAGAGCCCTTACTATTTCATTGTGTAGAATTTTTGTTATTTCAAAATCTCAAAAAGGAAAATTCATGGCCAGATCTGTTGGTCTTAAGAAAATCTTAAATACATTGCAATTAGCATAAAGCTTTAGAATATGACATGAAAACGCACATATTTTTGATTTTTGATTGTCTTTATCAGCCAGCAGATTAGCTAACTAGTTAGCTGGCTACTACAATTAGCCATCCAACTGGTCTGCCCTTGATATCGCCAATGTGCCAGGAATTTGATGCCATATTTTAACAAAGGTATATTGAGTCCTACTGCCATTCTTACTTTGTGGCTGCATTTTAGTCAGGTGTGCCAATACCACAAAAGTGTAAGTTACAACATTTAACAATGTTCTTGACTTAGTCCACAGCATTGCAAGTTGAACATGTTTATTTCATTCAATGACCACTAGGAGCTGGCTCCAAAAGCAGCTAAATTTCAGTTGACCACTGTTGTGGATGCTCTACCTTTACAGCAAAAACAAAAATTTTCACTGCCGCATATAGATGATGGTTTTGGTCTCCATAGCTAGATTTCACACGCATGACAATTGTACTGTGGGTGAAGTTTTAGGTACCTAGTAAAATTATATTATATATTAGGGGCTTTTTTGAGTAAAACTGAGTTAAATTATATGGTGTTATATGTCACTTAGCCACCGAGCTACTTTGCACAAAATACTTTTTGGTGAACATCACCTCTGAGCAGAGAACGTCATCATTCTCATTTTAAAGATTTGGTATGGCTTGTTGTGCTATAATGACAGACTGCGGTTGGTTCTGGGTTGGCCTGGAAGGATCCAAGGACAAAAGCTAACCAAGCAGCAGGTTTGGCAAAGCCTCTGCCACAACCAGGGTCTGACGGAGCCCCAGGGATGCTCAGGCCACGGTCAGTTAGCTGAATGTTGGCTTGTCAAAAGTCATGGTGGAGCTTAGTCAGAGCTCAGGCTGGTCTTGTCTCACCTCCGGCAGTACTGCTTTCAAATGTCATTTTTGCTGGTGACATCAGAAATGAGGATGAATGGAAAAATGTGAACTTATATGCAGTTTATATACGTGTTGTGGTGAAAAGAAACAGTCATTTTTGTATCAGTTGGACTTTAAATAGAGGTAGTACAATCAACATCGGTTTATAAAATTATCCTGTGGAACATTAACACACAAAACCTTCTCCTTCTGCCCACATCAGACACAGAGTTCATGCAGGTTTAAGTGTCTTCATGATGGGAGCCCTGTGGCGCGTGAATCCTTTATCAGCCTGGAGCAATCAGGTGTGTATTCAAATCAAAATGACAGACAAGGATATTAAAGCTCAATGACATTTCACAAACCTTTGATATTGTGGCTGGTTTTTATGCCTCCAGGCATTCAAACATAAACCTCTGGGGAGTTTTACTGTTTCTGAGGAATCACATGTTTCAGCTGTAAATATTCACCGTACAGAAGCAGCTTGTTATACAACCATTCGCTTATGCTACTGTGCATTCACTTCTACGGTAATTAGTGGTAATGCAGCCTTGGGTAATGCAACATAAAGAGGTGAGCAGAGCCTGCTATCACTTCCCACGCGTATTTAAGATGTCCAAGATCACAATGTAGAGAGAGAGAGAACATTTTTTGAGGGACAAATATCATTATAGTTGTTTGCATTTTGTGTTTTAACTGAGTTCTCAGTAAACCCATATTTTTAAAATATTTACACTTCTACAGAGAGCGTAAGTAGCTGGCTGCAAGTCTAGGGTGTCATTTGATGATGGACTTGGGCCTTCAATAGATGGGGGTTATTTGAAAAAAATTAATAAAAATTATATCTCTTCACACTGTGATCTTTGAACTGTTATATAATCCCCAACAAGATATGCGTAAATGAACGAAAGGATGTGGAGCAAGAAGAAGAAAAGTTAAAAGTATGAGATACTTTTTTTTTTTTTTGGAAGGGGGGGAGATTAAGAAAAGTGCTCTTTTGTTTAGTCAGGTGTGGAGCCCTGTGGTGATTAGGCACTCATATGGCAGCCATGGCTGCTGGAAGCCATGCAGAACTAACAATAAGCCTGATCTCCATGGGCCAATTAGCCTTTGGAGTTGCCATGTAAAACCTTTCATGAAGAGCCTGTGAATGGAGACCATTACAGACAAAAGGCCGTGCCAAAGGAGCCGCTGTGTCTCCAGTGGATATCTTCTTCCCTGTCCAGTCATGCCTACTCTGGTGACAAGCAGCCATTTCCTGAAATTGTACATACAGGCTACCGGGGAAAAGAAAAATGACACTAAGCCCTGCCGGAAACCAATTACAGCTCCTAAATCATACCCTCATCGGCCATAACTGTGGGCAGATGAGGTTGATGGAGTCCATCTCAAATATTGATTATAGACTTAATTTGGCACTAAAGAAGTGATTGTAATGCTTATGGTGAATTGTGTATTTTGTTGTAAGGCCCATTGCCTGGCCTTGAAAGTATCAGTCTCCCATTGTTAATTCAGCATTTGAATGAGTTCATTGAGTGGGACTGTAAAAATTATTTCTCAGTGTGCTGTAATCATTTCTCTGTCCCCGTGAAGTTTCTCCAAACTGCTCCTAGAGTATGTAGAAAGCTCTCGAGTCTCAAAGAAAGAATATGGTGTTTGATGTTTTGTTTTTTTGTGTGTTTTTTTTTAAATTCATGCCTGGTGCTTTGAGGCTTCAGGAAGACCCTGTTTGCTGCTTTGTGACAGTGAAGCTCGTGAGACCAAAGTTGCTTGTGTTCCACTGAATTCAGGTGTAGATGACTGTGCATGCATGCTGATGCAGAAGCACAAATATGTGATGCTACTGACCAAAATGGTTTTGGTTTGCCATGACCTCCTTAATCACAACAGATAATGAGGGTCACATCCTCACTGTGAATTGTTCTTATTGCCCAGCTGTGAGTTTGAATGATATTCACACTGTAAGCTCAGCACTGGCTCCAGCTGATAACTTTTGAGGAAACAAAAGCCTAGCCCAAAACAACAAGAGGAATATAAATTTCTAACACTTTTTTATATTTGATGTACTCTCCTGAGGCACAGAACTCCGAAGAACAGTCCGGGTAGCGTCCTGAAAATTTGGCATTTCCAGTGAGGATTAAATACCTGGAATTTGAAAGCCGCAGAAAATGAAAAACTGTCTCGCCTGCATCAAAGAGCAACCTTGTCATTATTCGCTGTGGTGGGAGAAATATACAATTTGACAGAAGTTAATATTGTCCTCTCTTATCCTCCTTTCAAGATGTCCTTTTTTTCTGTCGAGATGTTTACACTGTACCAGCCTTGAAGTGTATTAATGTGAGCCTTTAATTAGGATTTTGTTAGATTGGGTTTGTCAATAGCGCTGCAGCAGGAAGCCTCTCATGATCCAAATTGTCACATTTCTCACATTACCTGAAAGGAGTTTCCAAAAAGTATTTTTCTGATTTTAACCTTTGAGCAAAAAATAAAATGATAATCTGTTTTGTCTTTTATCACAAATTGTGTCATGAGTCACTGTCAAAACGCTACAGCTTTGAGCTGATTAATGGCTTCAGTGATGAACAGTCTTTCATTTCTTTTGTCACATAATCACACACCTTTGGCTTATTTTCATGAGAGTGAAAGCAGCCTTTTTTGGCTCGCCATGTAAAACATTGTGAAACATCACATTGTATTTCTGTTGTTAGACAATTGTGCAGTGTTGTTGCCATCATCTTAATGTTGGTATCAAAACTTCCTCACTTTTTTTTTTGTCAATTGCCCTTCTTTTGAGTGGCCTGTATATAGTCTGTGTTTAAATATGGCGAATGTAAGATGACCCAACCTTGTCAGATGTATTCAAAGCTAAAAAAAAACAAAATCTGGATAAATACAGTATTTAAGGCATGCAAAAGCCTGTTTTGTGACTAAAATAATTTTATAAATAGGCCTACTAGCCACAACATTTATAGTTAGTTAGCTGGTACAACTTGTTAACCAACAGTTCAGCCCCAGTTATGAAAATGTCAATCACCTCGATAGAGGATTTGTAGAGTTTGTGCAGTCTAAGGCTTGGAATATACTTGCTGTTACCAATACGTATGTGAACACATCATTCATTTGACATGTCGGTCATGCACATACTCTAAAAGAGACACAACGCTGCAGTATTCACTTGAATGCAAGTGGCGCTAGAGGAGGACAGAGCACTTGTTGACCACAAGTAACTGACAAATGCTGTTGGTGTTTCTCGTTAAAGCTACACATCAGCAACATGAGTTTCATGGGTCATAATGATGCTGTGGTTGTTTTTTCTGACTGTGACCCTTCTACTGCTTATATGGTTATATTTCCTAGTCTGGCATTCTGCCCCCAACCAATTACCTTTGGTATTACTCGCTCTGCCCATGTAGTACGCAAGCCAGTAACGTTCACAACGCAGCTGGTTGTGTACGTGAACGGACAGCGAGTATATCCCTAGCCTAACTTCTGGGTGCCAGAGCAACAACAGCCTGTTACAACAGACCGCTCACTCTTTAAGATTTTTTTTTTATTGGATATTATTGTTTGTTTGTTTTCATTGAATTTTTCTTTTTGTCTTTTTCATCATCCTTTGATGACCCCACCCAATGCTTTTAAGTGAATATGATCACTTTCAAGCCTACTACACACTCCTGTCCTGTGGCCCTGTTCCTCTTCACCCTTTACACCTCAGATTTTTATTACAACTCTGGTTCTGGCCATCAACAGCTTACCTGTCCCTGTTTATATACATGGAGAGGAGGTGGAGAGGGAGGAGTCACATAAGTACCTGCGGGTACATATGAACAATAAACTGGACTGAAGCCCTCTAGACAAAAGGACAGAGTGGACGGTTCATTCTGAGGAGACTCAGATCATTCAGTGTGTGCACCAAATGCTTGAAAGCCTTCTACAAGTCTCTCCAGTAGTGTGCTGGGGTGGTGGCATAGTGAGGAAAACTGGCTCAGTGGTTGGTCCTCATTTGGACACTGGAAACAGAGACTGGGAGGAGGATGAAGAACAAAACACAGGTCATCCTGAAGAACCCCTCTGACCCTGTCTATGCTGAGCCACAGGTTCCTCCTACCCAGGAGGAAGACAGAGTGGCTGAGGCGTTCATTTGTGCCCACTGCCTTCAGACTATTGTAATTTTATATATTCTGTACATATTTATTGTTCTGTTAATTATATGCCTGCTTCTTTTGTTTGTGTTTTGTTTTGTTTTCAGTATTTTCATTATTCATTTATGTGCGTCTACTGTATGTCCCATATTTCTCCTATTGGGGATCAAAAAAGGTCTGTTTGTTTCTAATTGAAAGTGAATTGTATTGCGAAGAGTATTGTTAAGATATGAATGGTCAATATCTCAACATCACAGTTGTTATTGGACTAAGATAACAAAGATTGTATGGATTAAACCAGGCCCATACCTGCAGTTTTTGTTGTTGTTGTTTGTTTTTTGTTTGCTTGCTTTTGTTTTGTTTGTTTTCTTTTCTTTTCTTTTTGACCCACTTTTGGCTCTGACTGATGGCATAGATCCAAAATGAGTGTGGCTACTTTTATATCCACCAGACATGGAGCAATTTTTCATTTTACTTTGGGCCTGTGGACCACACCTGGCTCCCAGAAATACTTGCTGAGAAATTTGGGTTACATCTGGTTTAGACAATACATGCCAAAACCTAGGTTTGGCCCAGTTCACGAGCGCCTGTTCCGTGTAGCATTTGATGGTGCATAAATGAGCCTTAAGTGCCAAAAGTAGCCCAGATTAGGTCCAAATGTGTCTATCTGGGGATATTATATGCATGTACTGACTGGCAATTCTCTGAGTTGACGCTGACAACCAACCGTTGTTACGCTCTTCATTATATATGAGGAAATAAAACTAACAGCACAGCTGACTGAATTCAGTGCCAAATGTCTTGAATTATTTTGAATTTAGAGCAGTGTGAAAAAAAGGTTCCACACATGACATGTAGATGAACAAATCTCGCGACAGATTTGTGCAGAGACCGTAGATAAGTTTTTGTCTTTTTTTTTGTAAATCTATGAAAATCCCATGAGCTTTGAATGAATGAGCTTCAATATTTGAATAGAATAGAATTGAACAGAATTATCATTACATGCAGCATAGAACACAATTAGATGTCTCTTATTAAAAACGGATGAACTGTCATTCACCCTCAGTTCACACACACATAGATTAGAAGAAATATAGAAGTGTGTGTTTTAACCCAACACTTTCTATTTATGTGTATATATGTGTATATATGTACATATTTATATATACATACACATGCACAGATATAAGAGAAGATGATGTAATAAAGAAAATGAATAACTGCATCTTTTTTGGTGAAATAATGGTCTGTCAAGTGCAAATTACTTTTAGGATGGTCAACATTTGCTTAAATTATCCAAGATGATTGTGTGGAAAGTTTAACAAAGGATGTGAGAGAAGAAAATATAATTCCCACAACATATGTTGATATTAAAACTGTTGTTAATCAATAATGAGGCTTACATTGTCTACAGCTTTCTTTATTACAAGTGGTCATGCCTCGCAAATGAAGCATGATGCTGTGACATGATAGATTATGGCAGGAACTCATCTTTTTTTCTGCTCAGATTGCTCTTGCGGGGATTGCACACGGAGACAAATGTTAGCATCAGTCAGACTGGACAGAAGGTGCGTTTGTCCATGTGTGTGTCTATGTGTGTGTGTTTGTTGGCCACCTAACTGAAAATGAAGACAAGCGACCTGCACTGACAAGCGTTTCCCAGTGTCCAGAGCACAACAGGGACGAAGGGCAATCCCTTTCAGAGAAACGTTGTCTGACTGTGTTTGATAAATCTCAGTGTAATATATTTGGTTTTACATGAAAATTGCAGTCATCCAACTCAAGCAATATCTGAGGGCTTACGATTTGCTCTGTGGATACACAGCCAATTCCATCAGTCCCCAGTAGCTGACAGGAATGGATAGGCTCTATTAACGTAGATACAGGGGGCCTAAGGCTGTGTTGTAACTAGTGCTATTAATCCATATAGTTGGTCTATCAAGGTGCTGCCCTGTATGGCATCAAAAGAAGTAGCCTGCTGTCATAAAAAAAAAAAAAAAAAACGCCTCCTGAATCTAAAATGATTGTTTCAGTGTATTAATATGGATTTTAGTGTTCATTATGAGGCTGATCTCGTGCAGTTTGTGTTGTTTTTGTCTCTGGTAGTGCATAACAATATAATGCAGATGATTTTTTTTTTTTTTTTTTTTTTCGGATGACCTCAACTGTTCTGTTGCTTTAATTCAGTTTTAATTGTCCGAGTTATATAGGTGTAATTTTTCTTTTTCCATTTTTTTTTTTTAACAACATAAACACTCCGCAAGGAATAAGGATGTTTTAATGCATCTCAATGACATCCCAGTCTCGCGGGGAGAGGGATGTCATGGCTGGGCCCTTTGATCAACACCAACACCATCAGGTTCATGTCTGCAATCCAGTCTTGAAAGGGACACACTGGCCTTATATACTATGTACATTTGCAATTTAGATTCAACACGAATAATACGGTGTGAGAATTTGCATCTCAAAGGCACAAATTTAATTTTTGAAATTGGTCCGGAGCTGAGGTGGGTTGATTTCTTTCTTTTTTTGTGTCTTTTTTTTTCCCTTCTGTTTTGTGCCTTCTATTACTTTTATGTTCAGGGGAGGTGAGGGAACGTATTTTCAAAAATGAAAATTAAATAAAGAAAATACAATGATCTGCCACTGAAAAGTGTTGCACCTTTTGGTATAATTTATTAAAAAGGTTACGCTGACATTCCTATTGATCTAAAACAAAGGGCTGGTAATGTAATTTTAATTTCAATGATGGTGCTGCTATTTAAATATAAATGTACCTTTATTTTTGCTTTATATATAACAATATCAGTGCAATGTCGCAGCAAACAAAAACTGAAGAAGATGTTGATCTTGTTACAGCAGTATGTTTGCACTTCATGCCGTCCTACTCTCATGAGTATCTTGGATCAAGCAAAGCAACCTTTACCCTAATCAAACAAAAACAAAAAACAACAACAACAAACAAACAAACATGACAATTCATGTGAGGATCACATTCCTTCCACAAGCCAACAAATCACAGTGGTCTTCACAGCATTCATTACTGAATGACACCTCATGCATTCCTTTAAGTTCCTCTCTCGGACTGAAAATGTGTGTCTTTTAAAATGTACGTCTTATATTGATTGTTCTAAATGTTAATGCCCTCTGAGCTGGGACATCTGATATTTCACCGTTAAAGCATGAAAGTATGTAATGTCGGAATGATATTTACCAACAGCTGTGCAGCAGCTACTCCCATGGGGCGGTGGGAAGGGTAGGGTTAGTGTCCTTTATTGATCTATTACTGGGGAAAAGAGAAGAGAAGAAAGTCAAAGTGTCTACTTATTAAAAACACACTATTTGTTTTTTTGTTTTTTTAAATAAATAAATAAACGATTCAGAAATGGTACTAAACCTTTCACCTTCAGTTCTAGTTCTACTCACCCAAAAGACAACAAATTCCCACAAAGTGCATTTATTCATTTATTTATTATGATTTTTTTTTTTTGTCCTTGTCTAAACTTGCTAAATTTCCACATCTCAAGCTCCCATTAGATGTGGCAAAGGCAATTTTTGCAAAAGCTAAGGATAGTGATAAATATTGGAACCCTATATGAAACATTAATCATTAAGTTTCTTTATTCTGTTAAAGAATTAAACCATATTAAAATGATCCGGTCTCAGGAGCAAAAAAAAAAAAACATTGATTAAAAAAAAAGAAAAAGAAAAAAATGCTTTGGAATTTCTGTCATTGCTTAATGCTTAAACGGCTGGAAAACTGTACCAAAAAGTAGCTGTTCATCAAGGCAGGAGCTGATGGGGAATGGAAACTGCAATGCAATGTTGTAGAAGCTGTTCCCATAATTGCTTCGTTAAAAACCAGTTGCTTTGTGTGTCCTGGAGTAATTAAGCAGTTGGAATTTTACATTACACTAGTGAAAATTAACAAAGAGCACATCTGGGTGTCCCATAGGTTTAGTCATTAAAAAGCCCATTATTTTTCAAATTACTTTTTCAATCTTTCAGCCCCCCTAATCTGGAGGTATTTCCCAACAGACAAGTTCCTGTTCTTGTTTTGAATGACTCCTTTAGGAAAGTTAAACATTTAGCGGATGGTGTGGCCTGGAATGGCTGCTTCTTGTGGCTGAACTCAATTTCCAAGACAAATGTTGTTGAGGAGGATAAGGCACCACAAAGATAGAGCCAAATATCATTTAAAACCATAGTCCAGTCATTACTGGCATCAAATCTACAATGACAATGACCTCTGAATGTATTAAATCAATTATTATTCTTGGGTATGTGATTTATATAGTTTCTGGAACCTTTATCATTAACCACATTCTCTTGTGGAAAGAAGTGCAATTATTGAAACGCAATACTGTAACTTAAATGTCCTCTATTATTATTAATCACATTAAAAATGGTCACATGGGGAACACTGAAATCCAAAGAGTTACTAAAACCATTATAAAACTATTAGGACATGATGTTTTGTCTGTCTCCATAGCTAGATATCACATCCATGACAAGTGTATGAGGTGAATTTATGTGTATCACAAATATATGTGGTCTGTTGATTAACAGCTGGCTATGATTAGTGGATAGTTTAGCTATGTAGCAATTAGCCCGTCTGCAGCTTAGTTTTAGATCCTTCAAGGCCAACTCACAGCTGGTCATAACGGCCTGTTCGTACAAGTAACAGCACAACAGAACATCTTTAAAATAAAATGGAGGAAAAAAAGCAAAAACCAAACAAATCAACACTGTTTAGTCTTTATTCACAACTCAGACAAGGTATCTGGGCTAACCGGTGGATATTCTCAAGCTTATTTGTTGGTTTCCTTGGCAACAACAGAAACAGCCGGCCCTGCCAAGCCATCCTGCTAGTTAGCTTGCACCTCTTTGGACCGAGCTTTGCCCAGACCCTTTTTGGAACCATGGACTGTAAAATTATTGGACAAATAAACTGTGACAGATTTCGACAGGGAGAAAACTTGTGTGTGGCAATCATGTGAAAAAGAGGTGCGACGTGCTGAGAAACCTGCTGGACCACACCCACAGTTTGTTGTTTTAGGTCGGATGGCTTGCCTTATTTTACTTATATTACTTATATTAGCTTGCCTTACTTTACATTAATTCTGATTAAATTTCTCTAAATACTTCTATTGAAACAAGCGCTGCCAGAGTTGAAACGAGGACTAGCAGAGCTCTGCTAGACCTCAATCAGCCAACCCTCACCAATCTATGCTCTGTTAGCTTTTGGGACTGATTAAAAAGAAAACTGGCTCTGTTTTGGAGTCAGCACCTAGTGGTCAGTAGAGGAACTGCGACAAAACCTGCTCCATGGATGGCTTTGGTGCAGAAGTAGGAATGTTGGTGCTTGGTTGGAACACAAAGTCACTTCAGACATCGTTCGAAGAACATTTCTGAGGATGTATGTGTAGATATATTTGATCAGTGTGGTTGTAAACCAGCACAAGTTAGCATCCCAAGTCAAGCCACGTTGAACTAACCAGCTGGTGGTAAATGAACTACAATGGACATGTTCTAAGCAACATCCAGGCTTGTTCGTTCCCCTCATTTACCCATGTTTGGATCAGTTAGGGGTTGGACAGAGTCTGCCTTGGCAAGATGGCAACCTGCACAAAAGAAAATTTCACGCTTCAAACAGAATCTTCAGAAAACCTGTGGATGACATCACAGGGGTTTTATCCTGTTCTTGTTATGCAGTCTGTGTTTGGCTGATGCATTTGCATGTAAGCATTTTTTTTTTTTAACTCTATCAACAATCGTCTTAAATGGATATTTTTTTTAACTCATTTTTACATTTCATATTAAATACAATGACCAGTGGGTGCCTGGGACAATGTTTGGTGAAAGTATCTAAATGCTGACCTTAAAATGCCACCATCAATCTTATAATCCAGCACTGAGCGAAAAGAAAACCTGTGAGAATTGCGATCGAAGAAAAACAGGCTTCAATTAGTTTTAGATTCAAGTCACAGGAACAGACAATACTGTTAGGAACCACTGCTACAAGTATGTAGATATACTTCTGGGCTGGATGGATGAGCCTTCTGTCAGATCACAACAGGTATATCAGCCACTTTTATTCTCCCATTGGCTAAATCACACAAAACCTGCCGATTGCTGTTTGCAGTTTTTTTTCCAAAGTAGCCTTCATAAAAATCTAGAGTGCACAAGACAATTCAACAAGGGCTTCAAAGTGAAAAACAAAAATTCATGGCTGGCATATCAACAATGTTTTTTTTCTCCCTGGGAGCCACTGTTGCTCCAACATCTCTTACACATTTAAATTCGGACTGCAGCCACACTGTCACTCTTTATAAGATAAAAATAATGCAGTTAATTTTTAATATCATGCACTTTGCAATGTGTTAAAGTAGCAAAGTACATGCCAAAAGTAATCTTGAAGCATTAATTAGGGAGGCTCAAAAATACATCTGACACAAATGTCATCACTCTAAATGTAGTGGATAAAACCAATGTTTTCTTTCTTTCTTTCTTTCTTTCTTTCTTTCTTTCTTTCTTTCTTTCTTTCTTTCTTTCTTTCTTTCTTTCT
>JBAMYA010000002.1:6343391-6355337 GCA_037176975.1 Arrhamphus sclerolepis | reverse complement strand
GCATGACAATGATCCCAAACACACCACCCAGGTAACAAAGGAGTGGTTTCGTAAGAAGCAGTTCAAGGTCCTGGAGTAGCCTAGCCAGTCTACAGATTTCAACCCCAGAGAAAATCTTTGGAGGGAGTTGAAAGTCTGTGAAGTATGTGATTTTGTGGATTTTTTTTTTTTTTCCCCTCATTTTGTCTCTCATAGTTGAGGTATACCTATGATGAAAATTACAGGCCTCTCTCATGTTTTGAAGTGGGAGAACTTGCGCAACTGGTGGCTGACTAAATACTTTTTTTTGCCCCACTGTATATTTAAAAAGTGCTACATAATAAATCTGGGTTGAACTGAGAACTTCAAATTAAATATCTTTTCATCCACGTTGTTTGTTTCACTCCATTTAGAAGGGAAGAACTGCAGGAAAAGTCCTGTTGGCAGATGAGATACAAATATATCATTGAGAGTTACTGTAATAGCGACTCCATGTCCATTCCCACACTCCTGCAGTTTTAAAGGATATTCTCGTTGAAACTGGAGCACTTCAATATACATTGTACAGTTGCTGACAAGATTTAAAAGAAAAAAATCCTTCTATCAAGTGTTGGTATTCAAGGCAACTGTGCTTCTCAACATTTTCAGTATATTCAGGTGAACAGCACTGCAGAGCAGCAGGGAGAGTGAAGTGGGATGAGATGTAAGATTCAAGTAATGAAAATATGAAAGAAAGCTCTGAGGTGAAGTATAGCTGACATACTCAGGGCAGGGTATGGGCACGGGAACATGTAGGCAGGGTGAGGGCTTCTACATGATTTCTATCCCAGAGCACCTTTTCTTTTTTTTCTTTTTTGTCACATTCAGGTCCTCACCATCTGCTAGCTGGCCATCACAGGAGTACGCTGTTAAAAATCCCCCTAAACTGGACACAGACAGAGTTTTGAGTACAGAAATACCTTTTAGAGGTTGAAGCTGATTATTCCTGCATGCAAGCAGGACCTTTTAGAGTGTGAGAGTGGTTTCAGGGGAGAGCAGCACAATATCTGGGCTTGACAACAAGAAAGCCTCTTTTCAATTTAAAATAATATTGTCTTGATAAAAGATAGTAATAAAAACGCCGTAGCCTGTGTCTTCAGCTCCATGGGGGCGAGCCCTGGTGGTCCCAATCTGCTTTCTTTTGGGACTAAGTTTAATTCAATGCCACCTCCTTGCAATATCAGCATGAAATAGTTTGTTGCTGGACATTTTCAGTGGGTGTTTTTTCGTTTTGCCAAATTATATATCATCATGTAGTTTTCAGTCTTGAAATGCCAATTCATGTGATTTCTTCAATTTAGTATTCTGGAAAATAGTTTGTTGTTTCCAAATTCAAACTAACTCAGGCTAAGGTTTATTTGAAACAAAAATGTTTGACTCTTGTTGTCGACTACAGTAAACAGCAGCGCTTCAAATGAATGAAGATGATACGATAGCTTAGTAGTAAATTTGGAAAATGTCTATTTTTTTGGCCACAATACAGAGGAAAGAAAAATATATGAACCTTTTGGAATTTACTAGTTTTCTTCATTAATATGTCAGAAAATGTGACCTGAACTTCATAGAATTCATAATAATAGACAAACACAATGTGCTTAAGGAGATAACACACAAGCTATTATAATTCCTCTCATCTTTTTGCACACACACATTAAATATTCAAAGTGCTGGAAGATATGGTACCTCAAGCCTTAGAGTTAATAGCTGCCTGAACCTCCCTTTGCACCAAAGCCTTCAAGACATCACTCTCAGTTGCTCTGGATCTGACCTGTACGATGTTCAGGAAGAATCTTTGGCTAACCTCTTTGCTTCAGCTCAGACACAATTGATGCCATTCTACAATATCTGTATGTAGCTGAAGTCCAGGCACTGACTCTACCATTCCAAAAAGGCAGATTTTCTCTTTCTTAGCTCATTTCGGTGGATTTGCTACCATGTTTAGGTCCGTGTCTTGCTGCTTCATCATTGTCTATGTATCAGCCAGCCTGACATAATTCCGTAGAATAAACCTGGGAATTAATTTTCCACCAGATGACGACAAATGATGTAGACCATGAGGCTGCGAAACAAACTCAAATCATGATATGCCCTCCTCCATACTTTTCTTTTTGTTTGTGTTGGGTATTCTTCCCAGACAATTCAACTTTTGTTTTATCAGTCCACAAATGTTTCTCCATTAATCAAGACTTTATCAGTTACCTGTTGGCTCTTATACATCACAGAAGATTTTGTGTTGTGCATCTGGGGTCATTTTGTGTGTCCAAGGAAGTATCCACATTTCTAATCATTTTCTCTCCACCTTTTGTGTCGGTTTGTCTAAATGTGGACTGATGGTGGAACACTGAGATTGCTTCTATCTATATTTCTTTCAAACCTTATGCAGCTCCTTTTAGTGAGGCATGCTTCATATCAGCACATTCCAAATAGTGCTAAACCTCCCTTCTAGACTCATTTCATTAATTCCACTCCAGATGTGCAAACGGCTTTTGTCAATAAAGACACAAGAAATTATAATTGTGTTATTTGCTTAATAATAGACATTGTTTTTTGTTTTATTTATTTATTTATTTTCATTTTTTTAATCTATCATTTCTTCCTGCTCTAATGAATTAGATTCTAAGCTGTAGAATACTTGAATACTTTTTGGAAACATACATATTTTTACGGATTTATTCTTTGAGAGTCCACAAAACCTTTCTATTATATATAAATCACCATGATCATTGATGGTCCCCAAAATCACCAGTTTTCTGATTAAATCTGATCTAATCTTTTAAAACCTTACTTTAAAATAAATAAATAAATAAAAACAAGATGTTTATTTTATAAATGTGAGTATCACACACATTAATTTCACATTGTTCAGATTCAAAACTAAAAAGACATGACTGTAAAAATCATTTACAGTCAGATGTTTAAAATCCAGGTAGCTGCACATGCACACAGCCCCACCAATCCCAACCAATCCCAGTCCCACATCACAATGGCCGTCTCAGTGTTGACACTAATAGAGTTGATTTCCCATGGCATTGTGGTCCATCTATTGCCACAAACATTGGCAGGGCTGCAGTCACACTGTGTTGACACAGAACACAAATGCTTCTCTAGCCCCTTCTTCTTGTGGCACACACACACAAAGAAAAAAAACAAAACAAAGACCAACAAAGACTAGAGGATGTCCGATGGGATTGAATCTCTGAGATTCAATGTTAACCTCATTTTGTCATTAGCGCTGACATGTTTCTGTCTGCACAACAGACAGGGAGGAAAGCAGGTCTGTAATCAAAGGCTTTGACCCGTCATACATACATAAATTGTGACGCCTATTTCAAAAGAGATTGAATTAGAGCGTGGGGTAGAATTTCATGTCCTTCTGGAGACGTTTTAAAAACTCAGATGATGAACCTGAGATACCTAAGGTTACATTACCTCATCACTTTCCCCCATTATCGTTCCAGTTATTTCCAGACTCCGTTATTTTGAGTTTGCAAATGTAGAACGTAAACATTTACTGAATGATACTCCAACGTCTGGATACCAATATTGATTTCTCTGTTACAAGACATTTAGCCAAATTGTGATTGGGGCTTTTACAATTATATTGGAGATTTTCTGTCTTTTCTTTTACTGTTCATATTTGCAGGCAGGACTTTACTGCAAGAATCTGAAGGGTATTGATGTTTTTAGTTCTTGAAGAAACGTGTTGGCACCCTGTATTGTGCTATGTTGTTCTTTCAGAAAAAAAAGGTGACAAAATAAAGGTTGCCAGCATGAAACATTCAACAAAAACCTCTTTTTCTTCCTTTTTTTTTTTTTTTTATCCAGCTGCGTGTAAAGCCATGAACTTCAGTGCTCCACGATCCTTTGTCTGTTCAGCATTGATATTTGCCCACAAATTGAATTTTGCAGTCTAGACTTATTCTGTGCTTTCTCATCCAGGAAACTAACATGACATTGCTACTGAACATTTAGTCATTCTGGGGTGTACCGCCAACAGCTATATGAAAATAAACCCCGAAGTTTGACATAAGAGATTCATTGATTCTTCACTCCTCCCCCCCCTCCCCTCCCCAATAAGCAATTTAGAGAAACACATGGAACTGTACATGCTGTTTCTTAACTCTGTCACCAAGAGCGATCTAATATTGGTATTCCATTAAACTAAGGTGTGAATTGTATTGATATTTTGTTTAAACAACAGATGCAGTCATTATTAATGGAGACATGTCCCATAGGTAATTACAAAACTAATTTGGTTATGGTAGGGTAGTCAAGTATTTGATTTTTTCAGTGAGCCCATTTGTTTGACCAAACATAGGCCTAATTAAACCTATGGATGAAAATTGACTCACATCAGAGGGTTCCTACCACAGGGTGCCATAAGTATCAGTAATTTGAATATTGGCGCTATCACTGTTCAGCACTGGGGCAAGCGATCTTGCCCTCCAGTGGTCGACTTGAAGAAGAATGACTTAAAGAAGACACAGGAACAAACACTGATGTTTGAACTAACATCTTGGCTGCACGTAGTTGTTGATGAGTCACAAATATAACCACTGTTTGCCAAAGCCAGAAAAAATGAATCCGTGCTCCAAATTAATTTTCCAGTATCGAGCAACTCATTTTAATTATTATATGTTTCAAGCAAAAATATTCTTTATAAATTCTCCACAGAATGAAAGCATGAATGTGCTTGAATGTGAATCTCATAGTTCCTTACTGTCCTAGTAGAACACTCCGCTCCCCAAATGCAGGTTTACTTGCTGTTCCAAGAGTCTGTAGGTCTAGAAATGGTAGAAGAGCTTTCAGCTATCAGGCTCTTTTATTATGGAATCAATTTCCAACCTCAGTCTGGAAGGCAGACTCCCTCTCTGCATTTAAGGCTAGAGTTAAGACCTTCCTTTTTGATAAAGCCTTTCACTTTATAGTCTCTTAGACCACCTCCTAGTTATGCTGCTGAGTCTTTTGGACACTGATCATCTGTCTTATCTTAGTTCCAGACTGTCCTGACTCATTTAATAGAATCAACATTGTCTATCTTTTGTAGTCTCGCTCTCTTCTCTCTTCTCCTTTTTCAGGCGGTCTTGTGGAGATGCTCTGGTGAAGATGCTGTTGTGGTGAAGTCATTCAACTGCACCTGTCGATTGGATGCTGCTGTGGGATGCTCGCCAGCGTGGCCTCCTGCAGTCCAATCCATGGACCGTCACATATTTAGATATTTATATATAAATGTATTAGATACCTATACATATTATATGTATTATATTTTACATTTATTATGTACCTTTGCATAATACAATGTATATATTTTTATATTGTATATTCTTGTATTACATATTCTACATATATATATATATATATATATATATATGTCTTCAGTCTTTCCTTCCCACTGTCCTAATTCTCCTCATCTCCTTCTTACCCAGCTGCCCTTTGGCAGGAGGGTCCCCCTAAGGGCCAGGTTCTGCTCAAGGATTCTTCCCAAGGGGAAGTTTTTTTTTTTTCTTTTTATTTGCCACTGATGGCATTGATATGTGCTCAGGGGTCATGCTCTGGGTTTCTAAAGTGCCTAGAGATGACTTGTCGCAAATAGGCACTATATAAATAAATTGAATTGAATTGAATTGAATTGAATATGCATGACTCTGCTGCTTTAATTTACATTGACTCGGTGCATTTATAGAGTTAAAACTGACTTATTAGAGAAGATGTGAACAAACGGTTAGCTGTTAAAATACATTTATTGAAATTTGCCTTTATACTTTAAACACCTGAGGCTTAATGGACCTATGGCATATGCATTAACACGTCCCCCCTTTAGGTCCAAGGAAAACAACATGACATTTTCAGACCAAGTCAGTTTTCCATTTAAAGGAACGTTCTGGAGTGAAAACAAGCTCAGGGCTCAAAATCCTCAGTGCAGTTAAAAGATTAGCACAGATTGTGTCTCCACCACCTTGTTATAAGTCTTTAAAAGTCGACTACTGTCATTGTGCAATCATCAATAGACCAAAAGGAGGAGAGTATAATATGTCATATCAGTACTGATCCAGTTCCATGGGTACAGCTGACTTCTATAATACTTATGATGCCTGTGATACTGATAATGTCGCACAGAATGTTATCAAGTTGTAAACATTCCTTCTAAATGTTTTTCTACATGCTGCTGAATCACATTTAGTATTTACTTAACACTAACAGAAAAACCTAATTTGGAAGCCAACAAGCGAACAGGTCATTCATGTGTACACTATGAAATATAATCTTCACATTTTCTTCACATAATTGAGTCCTGTTTTTATGCATTGCTGCCTGAGGACCCACAGATCATAGCCAATCTGGAATGTTTTTCAGCCTTGGTTCTTGTGAACAGACATGGTGGAATGGCATGAGACCACCAGAGTTAGCAGGGTTAATCTTCCAGGTATCCTGAATATTTGTACCAATTTTGAAGACCATTAGAGTATTTTTGTCACTAAAAATCCCAATAGCCAACATCATAAGAACACAGGAGAAAACACTTGATCATCAGTCAGTACCTTTCCTTTTCTAAGTGCAGTATGTTTGTCATGGTGAAATTTTCAATTTCAGATTTCCAGATATGGTGTATAACTAGGACACAACAGTTGACAGCCTTATGCTGTTCTAATGCCAGACTGTTAAAACACCAGTTTCCCAACCGTCATTTCTAAGTGGAGCCCATGTATGGGATCATCTGCTGGTTCCATATTGACCTCTTGTGTATTAACCCACGAAGGTCTACTTATGTCACTGACCCAACTAGGATCCAGATAAAATACCCATTTTGGGCCCATTCATTACTCATGTACCTAACCATAACCATCAATAGCAGTTCACATGTGGCCATTATGGAATCCATAGGCAATACCATACAGGGCCCCATTTTTCAGCCCATCTCAGATAGACTCCCTTCATACAAATTGGCTGGCTTGTAGAATTGATAATCTGAGGGCCTCTCGTGTGGTTTTACTCTGCTTCAACCAGCAAAGTGTTATGAGTATTGGCTGGCTATGAAAGAATTTAAAAGAGAGTGGTGGAAACTTATGGTTCTTTGGCTTTTCTATGAAAGAGTGGAAGATGCCCTGAATTTTGATGATGGTTCTTAGAATGCAGCTCATTGTTGTAGTTCATTAGGCTACATGAAATAATAAATATGACATGGCATTGCCTTGTTGAACAGGGGTGCAATTCCTTTAACAGAAAAAAGTAATAACCTACCAGTCTCTCATCTGAAGTTATTAATTCTCACTGAAGAGATCTCAAAAAAAAAAAAAAAACACACAGAAGCACCTCTGAGTTTCAAACTTTATTAAATGCAATATGTTTAAACATGCATTAAATAGATATTAGTCATTAAACATGCAGTTATTGTAAGGTGGTAACATGAACATAACTCTAAAAAAATAACATAAAATTTAAGTCTGCTGAATTTTGGAAGTGAAGAGATTGAAATAAGTAAATATGTTGATCAATTAAAGTAAAACTAAACTAATCTCAGGTGATTTTGGCTAAAGCTGACACCAGCAGAAAATCAAATGAGCACAACAGGATTGTTATGCCAGGAAGGTACGGTCCTGTTGTGGAAGCACCAGGCTGGGGAACTCTGTCGGCTTAAGGACGCCGAAGCCAAAGTGCCCTTGAGGATCCAACGTCTTGCTGTGACAGAATGGTTGGAGGCATGAGAAGGCTTTGGGTACAAGGACTCACATCTATTTGGGTGCCAGCACAAAGCCTTGGCAAAGGCTTTTGGGTTGGGCTGCTCAAAATACTGAGCTACAAAAAAGTTTCTCAATGTCCTTAGGAAAAGTGAAATTTACATGGTCTTTAAAGTTTTTCCGAGCAACTTCACATGCCAGCTATTATTAAAATGTACACGACAAGGAAACGAGGATCACTGAAAACTACCACTGGACTTTCTGCCCAAAACATTCCCTTTAAATTGCAGTATATACTATTTTCACTGAAGATGCATATCTTATCAAAGGCACAATAACCTGAAGGCACTGCTGAGGATATGAAATTTGCCCTTTAAATTTAAAGAATCACATTAGCAATGACCTTTACTGGCATTCATTTGCACTTTGCAGGAATTGCAATAATAGCAAAAATTGTCAACAAGAAACCATCCATCCAGTGTCTTACAACAAAAAAAAGGTATTTTTGTCTTCATAAAAGTACTCAGAAAACTTTGCAATGCAGAAAATGTCATAGTAAACATGTATACAAATACTGTATATGACATAATAACAGTAGAAATAATCACCAATATTGTCAGTTACTGCTTCAATCACATGTCCAACTAGTCAGAAATAAATTTTTCATTTGTAATAAAAAAGGGGGTGTAGTGGAAGTCAGTAAGCGGGGAAGACAAGAAGTGGATAAAATCCTGCAGTATCGGGTGTGAAGTCTTTGTTCCAAACTCACGCTGCCAAGAGACGGAAAGCACAGCTTGTGGTGATGTAATTATAAGGTCTGTGCCACTGATCAACCAGCTTATGAATTCCTGCAGATGGACACTGTACAAGAGTCACTAGAACAGGGGGAGAGAAAAAAACTTGACACTTGACAATTGGTTACCAGAGGTGAAGCCTTTCCTGTCGGTTTTGACAGCAAGATATCACTTTGCAACGTTTGAGTAATAAGCTTCACCAGTTTAAACAGAGGACAGAACTCTACTGTCTTTCTTTTCTGCGCACACACAATTCACTTTTCACACACACACACACACACACACACACTTTCTCACACACAGACACTTCAACATGCCATTTTCCTCATGCCTACCACCTAATTAAGGCCAGTCCTTGCAGTTTCAGCTCCAGAGAGAACTGGATTTTCCATCTCCTTCAAGGCAGTCCAGTACTTTAGTTGTATTTTCAAGGCACGTTGTTAGCTGTGGTGCCATATTTTTAGGGGTGAACACCTGCATGTTTGACATCTTGATACTACTTATATAAAATGGCTCAAGAGCTCTCTTCGCTTACAACAAGATGTAACATGGAAGCGAATCCAACCCACTAGTGCTTTTTGAAACTCTGGTTTTAATCATATATGCCTTCTATGTGCACACTCAGTATTTTAAAACTGTAGCCTAGTTTCTTGGTCAAATAATTGCATTACTTGTTTGTAGTGACATAACAGAAATGCACATGCTTGAATTTATTTGCATGCCACTGTGTTCCAGTGAACCATGACCATTTGATGTGTAGATCCTTTTTTTGTTGTGCTTTTTGACACAAGCATGCCAGCTTCACTGGTCAGTCTTATTAATCTATTAATTGGTTGCTTACTTTTATCCTCATTCTTGTTTCCAAGTTGTTGCCTAGGAGAGGCAGCATGTTTCTGGGAACACACACACACATACACACACATAAACACATCTTAGTCAGAGTGGTGTGTGTGAGTGCACACAGGGTGATGTTCGACATTGTTGTTCTAGTCTTGGTAGTACACGTGCGTGTGCACAAGGATGGGTAATCAGAGCCGCTTTGGAACTTTACAAGAAGTCATTAACAGTCAAGACTATTGTGCAGACGGCATGATTTCAAAGGTGCTCCACAACAGCTTGTGCGGCAAGGGCTGATTGAACCAGAGCACTTGAAAGGGGAAGAGAGACGTCAGGTTCGCAACATCCTGTCGCGGCCCATCTGCCTCTCTCTCTGCTCCTGCCGTCAGTCTCCTTTGTGAGGAAGAAGGGGTTTGAACATCAAAGATCAGCCCTGCTACCTTGGATACAGAAACAATTAGTAAGGGATCTGGTGAAAGGTGGCACTAAAGAGAAGCCCATATACATGTATATAATATGTATATATATATATATATATATATATACCCCTGCATCTTAAAGTAGAAAAACATTGTATGTACCATGGAATGAATTTCATAGACAGTTGTTATGTTAATGATAGATCTGAAATATATAGTAAGTACAGACAAGCCAGCCTAGAATGCACATCCTAACCTTTTTCTAGGACCATATAACAACAACATGTGTAACACATGTATTGAACTAGTCCAGAGATAGCCAACAGATAACACCCTGGGCTATGAAAGGGATCTCCTCATTAACACTTGTATCCCACAATATCCCCACATCAGAGTGCGGAGTAAAGGAATAAATCTCAGGGGGCGGTGCCTCATATAGAATACCCTTGAGCTGTTTTACAGCTATCTAAAATCAACTAGATGTCTTTGCTGGCTTGGTAAGCAACTCCACCTACTTTCACCTCAGCATGAATCATTATAAATGTGCAGTTTGAGTTGGCTTAGCGGCTGTTTTATAAAGCATTTGTCATCCATGACCAGGCCACATGAAAGGGTTAGACCAAACAAACATAAAATTAGGTCAATATCATCTAGTCCTCTATTCTGAGATCAAGCCATAGCACATGAAAGGAGGGCCAAAGGAGAACACTTGCAGCGATGTCTTCTTGTGTCATTAGTTAAAATTTTCACTCCAGCTGCGGACAAGTGCAGCTGACACTTCTTTTATTATGGCTTGTTGTAATAGATAATATGTTTAATGCAAGCTATACATTTGCATTACATTCAAAATGGCTTAATATGTCTCCTCTGTCGGCTAATCTATAAATCAGAGTTGTAATTATACAGTAAGTGTTAACCTATGATGCCAACAGATGGGGTGATTAACTAAATAATTTAGTTTAATTATCAGCCAAGGGAAAAACTGAGGATTAAAAAAAGCTCATATTATTCCAATAAGCAATCATTTCTGTCATCTTTATTGATGATTTTGGTATCATCTCTATCTATCTATCCATCCATCCATCCATCCATCCATCCATCCATCCATCCATCCATCTATGTCTGTCTGTCTGTGAATGCAGTTCATTCTCTCACAAAAAAAGTTAAAAGTGAGGAAAAGGGAATATTAGGCTGTTAAAAATAGCAGTGTGGAGGTAGTCAGTGAGGTCATTCAGTCTGTGAAAAAAGGTGTAAAACAGGTGACCCTTATTTTAGGATGGCGGTAGTGAATATTATACATGCTGGTTATTCCTCTGAAAATCTAAAATTGGTCATTCCAGACATTGTTCAGAAGAACATTGTACTTTGGCTGATTAAGAAGCTGATTGGAGAGGAGGAAACATACAAAAGAAAGTGCAGAAAATGATAGGCTGCTAAAACAAATCCTCTTATGCTATAAAATGACAACCAGAACCAGAAAGACATGGAAGAAAACAGAAAATTACATTTGAATGGATGGAACAATAGCCAAAATGGCAAAGACTTAGCCAATGATCAGCTCAAAAAGTTGTAAAGTTACCTGTGAGTACTGTAACAGTTAAAAGACGCCTAAGTGAAGCTAAAGTCCAATTGTTGAAAAAAAAGAAAAAGAAAATGTGCTGAAGTGGTTGCAATTTGCCAAAGAACACACTGACTGACCTTGAGAGAAATGATGTTACATCTTATGGAGGTACACAGAAAGTTTGTCTGATGTCCTCAGAACACTGAATTCAAGCCACAGCACACTGAAGACAGTAAAGCATGGTGGAGCAAGCATCATAATGTGGGGATCTTTCTTCTGTTATGGTGTCTGTCATATTTATCATATAGCAGGGATCATGGATCAGTGTGAATACCTCAAATTACTTGAACAGGTCATGTAACCTCATGCTGAAGAGGAAACACACCAGTAAACAGCAGCATCTTGGTTCCAAACCAACCACATTAACATTATGGAGTGGCCTGCCCAATCCAACAGACCTTCATCCAAAAGAAAACTTGTGGTTTTACATCAAAAATGCTGTTTCTGAGATGAAACAAGAAATGCAGGCGGAATGTGGAATGTAGTTCAATCATCCTGGACTGGAATACCTGCGCACAGGTACCAGAAGTGGTCGTTGTACAACTAAATATTAGTTCAGTGATTTACAGGAAAGATGCATC
>JBAMYA010000002.1:6327816-6343291 GCA_037176975.1 Arrhamphus sclerolepis | reverse complement strand
AAGATGCATCTTCAAGCAACCCTCAGCTTCTAAACGTTTGAGTTTAGAAAGAAAAATGCAGACAATCATTGCTTTTTTTTTTTTATTAACAGCCTCATATTCCTTTTTCATCATTTTCTGTAAAATAAACAATAGACAGATTATTTTTTCTTTGTGGTTTGATTTAAAAAAAGGAATATGCAGTGTTCCTAATGCATTTGTGTGTTTGGAAATGAAAGCTATTAAAAGGATCAGGATATTGAGCCTTACTCACTTTTTTTAAAACGCACTAATGTTTTCACCACCATTAGACACAGCTAGATTTACATAAGAAAGTATTAACAGATGCCATCATAAGTCGTTGATACCTCTTAATCTTTTCAAGAATGCATGCCGCACAGAGATCAGGATTTATGCACATTCATGAAACAGCAGAACAAATTTGTGTGTCAACTGTTCACAGAGTGAGATCTATGTGTCTTTCGTAAATAACGCTGTTAGAAGTTCTGAATTCTTTGTGGGTGCAAACAAAACCATATGCAGGGAATGTGCTACGAGGAGTGCACCTGCACTTACATATCACTCGTTACTATCAGACTTTTAAAGTGTTATTGCTTTTTTGTGGATGATTATTTCTGCAATATACAGATAACTTTAAAACAGGTGTTCTAAACATGAGTATAACTTATAAATAAAACAAATTAATCTGAATTGATTTCACATATAATAAGATTCAGGTGATGTTAATTAAAATATGTGTTGAAAGCAGTGCATCGCCTGGCTGCCACACACAATATAACATATAATGGTACACATAATAGAATGAGTATAAGCTTACCTTTAGAGTTTAATGTTGGCTGCTTTTGAGGCATGTTTCTCTCTCTGTGGTTGCAGCGTGGTTGCTTTGTTGATGTAGAGAAATGTGTGTTTTTGCATACAACTTCATATCAAACTGTTTTCACTTCACTTCACCTCCTGAATGCTTCATTTGACAGAAGACAGCATTAACTGCATTAATCACCTTGTTCCAGGTCCTTGCCTTGCCAGTCCCTATCACACCCACACTAACAGTAATACCCGCAAAATGAGGAAAAAAATGTTATTCCTTTCTCTCTCTCTCTCTCTCTTCTTAGTGTGCATCATGTCTACAGACATGCAGGTTGAGGGTGCACCTTTACATAATAATCATCGCCTTCTCATATGGTAATCTTCCAAAATGTGATACATCTTAATGCAATTCTTCTTTTCTGCTGTCTATGTGCTTCATTTGTGGGTTGTATTAACTTAATTCAATTCAATTCTTGGATGGTAAATTGATTTATAAATGTATATAATTGTTTTCCAATTCATTAAGAAATTATGATTTTTAAAAGAATATACATAATAAAATATATTTTTTAACTTATTACAGTGGAATGACAGCCCTTATAATTTATGAGTTTTATAAATGATGAAACTTATTATTTACTAGAGTGTAAGAAGTAAAACGAGTGCTTTCATCCTTGTGGATGTGGGTGGACAGCGGCTGACATTCTGTGGAGTTTTTTTCTCTTGATCTTGCACAAACATAGTATGGACTATTTTGTTTCAAGGTTATTGCAAGTAGAATTATGCCTATTTCAGTGCTGGAGTAAAGATGAGAGACAATCACACAGAAACCAGCCAACTGCCAGGCTCTACCAAACCTGTAGGCATATGAACAGCAGAGGCGGCATCAATCCCTGGAATGAGGCCGATGACCAATTCCAATTCAGGGCCACATCAAAGAGTGTGAATGCAGCAGCACTAACAGGGATGCTGGGGGTCAGGGACACTAGCTGAGGGATTTAGTCATTTCGGAGCTTATGTGGAGCACCATGGAGAGCTGCCATAAAGGGACAATGTCACTTTGTGACCTGCAGTTGGAGGGATTCAAACCTGGAGTGATGTGCACCGGATGGGAGTGTTGCAGTGTTTTGACACACTCAGACATATACATTGTTAATGAATGGGGCAATACACACTGATGCCACCTGCAGAAAGAGAGGTCATGATATAGTGAAAGAAACTCCACTGTTTCTCATATTTATTCCCTCCCTCTCTTACAAACTCCACCACTTCTACCATTCTATTGACATCTTTTCACCAATCTACTACTTTCTCCTCACATACACGCAAGCATGCAAATGAACACATATACAATTCTCTGTTCATAAATCAAAGGAAGCAATAATTTCTAAGAAAGCTGATAATAAATGACAATGGTAATTTCTGACAGTCGATTTACCACTGATGACCAGTAAAGTTGCAATGCGTTTTGCTTTAAAGCTGCTCTGCATGGTAGCCATATATCTCATACCTCTGTGACATTTACAGGGTGCAATGACACTCACAGGAGACATTCAGATCTGTCTCATCTTTATGCAACGCTCCAAACACCCATCAGGGAATAGCCTTGTTGCTTTTGGAACTGATAAAACTGTTCAGGTGTTGATGTTTTTTGTGTCTTTTTTCTTCTTTTTTTATATGAACTTTCAAGATTGTTACAAATATATAAACATATATATATATATACTGTATTAAAACCATATATATAAGGTATCTTCACACACAAAAAAAAAATGATTTAGGGAAATTATTTTGTTTTCTTTGTACAGTATCTTTGTTATCATTTCGTCTGCTTTCTGCATAGCCAGAGTGCAAAGCTGTCGAAGTACCATGCAGTGTCCAACACGTCCTCCTCAAATTGCCACTTATTTTTGGCATCTAGATGAAAAGGATCGTAGCCATTTAGATCATAGCTAATGGTTGTTGTTGTCTTTAAGTAGTTTAATAGGAAGATGGTGCTTCAGTTGGCAGTACAGCTGGATAAGTGGAAACAAGAAGCAGCATGAGGACTAGTAGGAGGAATGATGTGCATCAGCAGCAGCTACTGTGGCACAGCATGGAGAATCACTGCATGGCACAATGGCTTGTTTGGTGCATTAAGACAATTTGAAGATGGAGATGCACTTTGGATATGATAGGCTATGTGGAGAGTTTATTTCATTCCTTGCTTTTCTAGGGCTTCTGTGTCAAAACTGAGTCTTGGTGTGAAGTTAAACTTTGCTCTGGCTTTATCAGGGACTCTGGAGAGAAAGTGTAAAAGCAAAAGAAATAGTGGTAGAAAGTGTTTTGCTGTTGCTGTAAATATATTGGTATATGCCAAACATGTAATGCATACATACGGTGCAGGTATACCTTAAATACAATGATCTGTTTTCAATCTTTCCAGATGATAAGGCATTCACCAAGCTTGGCATGGGCCATGCTTATCAGCATTTGTTGCTGGAGGACTGGCTCAGGGCCCTTGAGCATATTTGTCCATAAACACACACAAGAGTTTGCTCAGGTACAATGGCTTAGCATTTGTGGTGGCTTCCAACCTGAGCATTTTCCAGAGGAAAAGGGATAACCTGCTGCAGGGCATCCCACATGAGACCATTTATTTCAACAACTTTCTGATTGCTGTTGCCCTGTATGGAGAGGCACCTGGCAAACCTTGTGAAAGTCTTAAACTGGCTGAAGAGGTGCGGTGCGGTGGCTGAAACGAGCAAGTTTCAGGCACAAAGAATAACTCACACGGGTTGCAAGATTTCAGCACAGGGTCTGTAAGAGCGAGTGTTTGCAGTTGTCTGGTGCTACCACATGTGCCTGCTGCAACATTTGTGCCACAGAAAAAAAGTAAGTTAGTAAATAAGTAAATAAATAAATAAATGCACTTCTGTCAAGCAAACAAGAAGTAAATAGGTTCAGGCAGATAACTGTACTGGGGCCCTGCGAGCTTACAAGATGGATGCATCCTATTAGGCTTAAGAGTAGTTGAACCACTCTGGTGCCTCTAGGTTAAAAAGTCAGACTGCAAGTGTGGTGGCCTAACGCTGACAGTGGAGTTACAATGCTGCAAAATGAAGTAAATCCTTCTAATAGCGTCAAGTTAATCAACCTCCACTGGTCCAATTGCATATGTGAGCAGTAAAACAGGCTATGGTTCACATTTATTATCATAATAGCCCCAAGAGTTAACAATAATATGCTATTTACGGCCATGGAGCCTGCACCACAAAGCAGGAGTGACAATGAAGGAGGTTACTTAGGTATAAACTAAGTATTCACAGGTATGACACCTCTTAGTAGGGTATGTGGTAATTTATGCTTCACATCCAATCAGCTCTGACTAGGTTATGTGTTGTAACAGAAACAGACTTTGGCATTTTGATAGCGACAAGATCTCAGGATGGCAATAAACCCTGTATGAATTTATAGGAAATTTATAGTTTTTCATAAACTTGCTTGCTGTAAGAGTACACTGCAGCAAATTTATTTGATGGAGTAAACCTTTCAATCAATCAGCCTTTATTTATATTGTACATTTCAACAACCTAAGTTGGCCAAAGTGCTTCACAGAATTAAAAACAAACAAATGACCAATATGTAAATACAATAAAAATATGACGAGTGATGCAAGACCATCATGTGCATAAAAGCCATTCTGAATAGGTAGGTATTAGATTTAGATTAGCTTAGAAGAGACACAGGTCAGTGATGTCATGTAGGTCAGAGTTTGGGATCGGCAACCACAGAGGAACAATGACTCCACTGTTTGCACCTCAGACCAGGTAGGAACACGTCTTTGGGCAAAAAAAAAAAAGACTTAATGATTCCAAAAGTAAGATGGATTTAGCAAGACTGGTTTGAGGGAGAAAACAGAAAAATAAATAACCTTCTGTAACAATGAAGTTATGCATATGGTCATCTCACAATACACAACACAGCTAAAGACCTCATCATTCTGTGCCATTCCTGTCAGCGAAAACAGAAAATTGAGGCTACAGCTTACAGACCTGCAGAATTTTAACAATAGAAGATCTGAAAAAAAAAAAACACTCCCTTCTCTGTCTCCTCTCTCCAGATGACAATTTTAGATTTGATAAAGAGTATATACAGACATGGAAATGCTATGTAATGTGTTTACATTCATGACTGAAAACTTAGCAATGCCTTCTATAGTCTATTGGATCAGTTTAGCATCAGATATATTACAGGTCAAAATGCAAGAACAAAATCCCTGAATCTGAAACCAATAAATCAGCTTTTGTAGCCTAAATGAGAGTGCAATCATCTGTCTCAGGTATACTTTTCTTTTCTCTATTCATTCTAAAACCATCCCTGTTTTGAACTCTCTTTCTCAGTTGTTCTGTTTCTGTTGTCACTTTCAATTCTAAAAAGATTGTCAATGATGTCTGAACTCTCGTTCACAGACGTGTTTTCCTTCTCTGATTCAGGACGTTTGTTCTCGGATTCTCTGAATTGAATTTCACGTGTGGAGGATACAAATACTTGGAGAAATGATTCCTAATGTTTAGAACTTCTCTACATCTCCTCCAAGTGTTACCAAAGAAGAAAACCTCAGAAAAGTATGTAAGCCAGCTCTGACGCGTGCTTGGAAGACCGTACATTCTCAAGTTAATTTCACATTTAGTACATCTGAACGTGAGTATGGAAAATTGCTCATGCAACTTTTTTGTGCACCATAACTTTTGTACATGAGGCCACAGGTCCTATAATGTGACTTTCAACATTAACAGATTCCTGTGCTGTTCAGGCTAGACACTTGTTTTATAATCGAGTCTTTAAGTCACTGCAATGTTCACACATCAAGACTCATAGGTGTGAGGAGTCACAAAACAACAGCGGACAACGACTTGATCACCCAACAACAATATCTGAGGTCTATTACACAAAACTAAAAGAAGGAATATATCAGCTTAGCTTCCGGCCGCATTCATGAAAGCAGGGGTGGAAATGTTACCATGGAGAGTTCATTTGTACATATACGCTGTGTATGGAAACAGGATTTCTCAATACGACTGCTTTATCTATTCACTCAGTTGTCACTCTGATCAGAAATAAATTTAATTAGCAGTTATTCATCATCCTCTGAGTACTTCATTTTCATTAGCCTGCATTAAGATTTTACAGACAAACTGTAATTATATCTTATGATCATCATTATATATAGTGCGTTTAGGCTATAATTATAAAGGTGATAGACAATTAAGAAGGCTGATATTCGTATTCATCTCAGACATTTGCTTAAATATCCATATCTATTCAGGATTCAGCAGTTGTTGAGATGACTTGATAATTGCTGAGGTCACAAAGATGATTACAACAAAGTCAGTGATAAGAGTCATTGTCTACTCCACATATAAGTTTTCATTCGAATCTCAAAAAAGGGAAGAAATAATTGGTACAAGCATTTGTACATGATTTGTTTAAAACATTTACAAAAAAGAAAATGATTTAATTTTCATCTCTGAATCAAATGTTTCACAGTATTTCCTCTGAGTTTTGCAGGCTTGCCACACTCACAGTGACCTCATCCCAAAAATAGATCGCAGGTGGAACTGTGGACAAATATTTAGCATTTCAAATATTTATTCATATATTTACCACTCCAGACATCTGTATATGTCATATTCTAGATATCTATCTTCTGAGATGGCTCAGCGATGTGGTGGTGATGTGACTTTGGGTTGTCTACACTTTTGATTGGCAATCATAGTCCGATTTGCCTCCGATCAATCTTCTTTATCTATTTTTTCTTTAATGGTTGAGCCCAGCAAATCAGGCTTGATATGTAGTGTCAAGGTGCCTTTACTTCCAGTTAATAATCCTTGTAGAATGTAGACAGTCTTTTGATAGTTAACTCTAGGAAGATAATGAACCAAGTTTTGTTTTGTTTTTTGTTTGTTTGTTTTTTAATGATAATGATTTTAAGATGGTCTCAACTGTCACCAGATCTCAGTCCAATAGAGCAGGAGCTTTGCATCATGGATGTGCAGCGTTCTGAAGAAATGTTCAAGCACCATCTTAAATCTATACAATGATGAATTAAGGCAGTCAGGAGTGTGTGAGAAACTGAGAAGGATCTTCTCCATAAAGAACATCCCATCAAACCTCACATAACCCTCTGGCAAAAACGGGTTCACCCTAAGGACACTATACATTTGACACTCAAACTTACAATGATCCGTGTTGTGCATACAAACCAGAGCAGTGAGGAATGGATGAAAAAAAGATTTAAAAAAAAGAAGCAAAAAACAACATTAAACAGAAAGGATGGTTTTAGGTGTCCTCTATCCAGGACTTAGAATGCAGCTTTGAATCTCCCACAAAGGTGGTTTCACCACAACTCGCTCATTAATTCATGTGACCAAAACCAGGTAAACAACGTAAAGTAGACAAAAGACTAATGACCTCCCAGAATGGCAGGAATTTTCATGTGACTTCTGCAGGTTATAAACTCAAAACCCAGAAGCCAGTTTGAACTGAAAAACTCTTCTCGACGAGGTGGAATGTTCTTGAGAATCAAGGAAGTCGAGTTGCGTCGATTCAAGCCTTTGAGGATTGCTATAATCTGGATGACTGACCTGCCTACACCAGCGTCCGGCCCCGTAGTGGCAAGGTTTACCTACTGAAGCAGTCATTGGGCATATTTAACGAGGACATCTGCCCAACTTCTTCTTACTCTTTGTAAAAATATCAGCATTAGAAAGTGTGTCTTAAAGTTCCTTGTAGCTCTGTCATTCTCATCCACTTGTTATGCAGTAACAAGTAACATTCTCTTTTGAGTGCAATATGGCATGCTGAGGACGAACCACAGAAGCTACTTAGAGTTGCATCTCAGCTTGGTGGCCCCCACCCCCATCTCAACGCATTAGCAAACACATTTTCTCTCCTTCAGATGTGCACATCTGTTGTTCTTGTGCATCATAACTGATAAATTTTGTAGGGGGTTTCAGCCAATAAAGCCACATGTGAGTCGTTCTGTAAGTAAATGCCCCAATATAGCAATGCTGCCCCCCAGTGCATGCATTCGTTGACACCCAGCATCGAAATGGTTGGGATTTGTGGTTTGCCCTTTAAAATCAACCAGCCCCTTTTCAGTAGCTTCAATTTGATTTATAAACTAAGTGACATAATTTGTTTGTAACTTTTACATAATTCAACAGAGGCATTCCACTGACAAGTCCAGGGAGAAAGAGAAGTGTAAGACAGTGTCATTGCCTGAGTCAGCGTAGCAGCGATTTTGCAGCTTTGGATGTGTAGCTGGCACCCATCCAAGAGCATGCCGACCCCCTCATTCCTCAAAGTGCATTTATATTACTAGTGCTTTTGGCAGGCAGGCCTCTCTGGCGGTTAAGGCTAAAGCGCCTCCCAGACTGAAGATGATTACAGTGGCCATAACATAAAAAGTGTTATTTGCCTTGTTTGGTGATGGCTAATACAAGTGTATCAAAACCCCACATGTGCATTTCCCTCTACCCCTCGTCTTCAGGGCTGTGGTCACACCATATAGGCACTAATGGATAGGTGATTTGAGTAATTCGACATGTATTATAAATATTAAATGGCTCTCTGCCCTTGGTTACCTTTGCTGCCAGCCAGAGCCTTTGTCATGTATACAGAAGCTGTTTAGCGTTTCAGTTATTGACAGAGGTGACAGCAGAGGACATTTGAGAGAGAGAGAGTGAGATTTCTCAGGTGCTCAAAGCTCTATGGTAAAATCTAAATTTGTAGTGTTATTACTTGAGCTGAAGATCTGAAACTGCAGGTACTTTCGATTTCACATAACTGTAAATTGTAAATTTGTCATTTATGCTTTACAATTCAAGGGACACATGACAGATGTCAATGACTGCATTAAATAAAAGTAATATTATTTATTTTTCTTTTTTTAATTTAAAGATTTAGCTTAACACAGCAGTAATGTTGTATGTGTACAGTTTAAATTCAAAGATTGGATGTTTATGTTTTTTTTCTGTCTTTCTTTTTGTTGTGGGTGAGGAAGAGGAGGGGTTATAAAGTACGAAAAAATGGCTTTGGATTTGTTTTTGTTTGTTTGTTTTTTGGGGTGCTGCTGTTGAAATCCAGTTTTGAATACCTTGGACTTTGCAAATGAAAAACTGTCCACTTTGTTGGAGATAATATTCATCGTTAGCACATATGGAGATGTTCATTTACTTGGCAGCTAAAAAGCGTGAATCCGAGTGTGAAGGACATGTTTTGCTGAAGTAGCATGTGTTTTCAGCAGACTCCCTCTTTGAAAAAAAGAAAAGAAAACCCAAAACAATTCCACACAATGTCTCGCTCTTGTTGCAATACAAGACAGCAAACAACAACACTTCAGTTCTGCTTCTATGTGTTTTACTATTTTCGAGAACAGCTGAATTATTATTATTTTTTGCATAAAAGCCACTGCTGTCTCCTTGCTTTTATGAACAATATAAATTCTAAACCAAGCGCAATCCTGATATTTGAAGCCTTTAACAAAATAAACAAACAAAGAAACAAACAAAAAAAATGCTTGTTTTAACTGATTCCTCATTATGATGTTGGATAAATTTCCCATCATAGTTGTTGCAACCATTACTTTGATATTATACTTTACTGTCGTCCACAGTCAAAGCCAAACAACAGAAAAAAGTAGCAGCCCCCATCTCCAAGCGTGCTCTCCTCCACTCTCAAGCAAAAAACAAACTAAAAATCATGCAGACTCCTGTCATTCAAACACTTGTCTCATCCAATCACAGGCCTGCTTTAGCCCTAGATGCTTTCAATGCGTCTCACATAGTCGGAAACCACAGAACATTTTAAAAATACTGCCACAGAAAAAAAAATGTTAATAGAACTGCAGGATCTCCACAGTATTAGCCCTCTTTGGAGTAAAAGCTCAGTTTTTCCAAGGAGGATAAACTACTTCTGAGTTTAACAATTTATTAAAAGTAAAAGATATCTTGCTTGGCCAAGGCCTTTTGCTGGATTCTTAAATCACAGTCAACACACGGTCAATCCGCAATCACGATCACCAGGAAAAAGTCTCGAACCCGGCACATAGTAACACATTATGCATTCTGGGTGGAGCTTTCACAGTTATTTCTGAAATATGAGGAAGTCCCCATGTTTTTAACTCAGGGCTCCCTTTTTGATGGAGAATCATGTCCAGGCCTCTTGGCAACATGACCTCCAATCAGCATCTGGACATCCATCCGATGTTCAAAAGAGTTTTTTTCTGAGTGAGTGTGTGTGTCTGTGTGCGTGTACGTGGGTGTGAAGACAAAACAACATTGTTGTTGGAACAAGATGGCAGCTGTTCAAGGTGAATTTATAGCCTACACACGAACATTCTGTTAAAACTCCTTTAGCATAAGTGCCTACTGTAAGATTATTCATCATTACTTTATTTTCCATTTCAAACACAGTAAATGTAATAAGCAATAATATGAAACTAATTTCTGACTTGTATATATCATTACTTAATCAAGGTTACCCAGATTTCTATGCATTCTGCAAAATCCTCCAACTCTAGCATGTCACAATCCACATGAGGAGATTCTTGAAAAAGCCACAGAAAGTAAGTCATGGTTTTTCCGCAGGACATTTTTTTTCTATGGAAAGATTAACACAGTTAGCTGGATAGTCAATGTTAGGAGATTCATCAGCTAGCTTCATGTTAGCCATTTCATCCAAATTCAGCAACTATGTAAAAACTATTATAGATTTGTTTTTTCCGCAGTTAGACCGTTTCGTAAGGCCTAGTCCGCTCTGATGATATTTATTTATTACCTGTGGAGATTAAAAATGTGATCAAGGATCTGAATGCTTCTGTAGTTTCCTAGAGTGCAAATGCGTTCAACGCTACTGTTCCGCATGTACCATCGTAGATGTACCTTTCAACACGTACAAGCTTTGCTTTAAGCCCAACAGGACGCAGTATAAACACTCCCACATATTTCTCACAGCTGGGAATCCTGAGCTGTTCATGGCTCAGACTGAGAGAGCAACATTCAGTTACTCCCTGTGTTAGAAGGGAAAACTTCTGTGACGGCCCAGCATCAAGTATGCCCTCCTAGCAACTCGGCGTTGGAGATAAACTTTCCCAGATGGCAATGCCTCATCCGTGGCAGCAGCAATGGAGCCTACTTTTATTGCCAGTGCTTGAACATTGAACAATTAACGGCAAACCATGAACCTTAGAACTAAATACCCGCATGGACAAGTAAGAATGCTCTGTTGCTTGAGTTTCCCTTTTTGCTCAGTCGTCTATAAATCGTCAAAAGTGCGAAAAGGTAGATACAAATAAAGGTGATTTAGCCCAAAAAGATGCTGAGCAATGGCTCTCATTACTCTAGGTTTGAGAGACGAAAGTTGAGATTTAACTGAGAGAGATTGCTGCTCATTAGCACACTGGCAGTAGCTTTATTGATAGGTTTTTAATAAGACACTACATTAATGGTTATCATGAGTGAGTGGGTTTGTGGTAATGGAAAAAGGCAGAGGATGGGAGAAGAAGCCTCTGATGCATTTTCTGTCACATTCAGTCTAGGTTTGGCCACTGCTGTTGGCAGCTTCAACAAATGCCTTTGGAGTTTGACAACTCATGTAACACAAGCTCACTCTGAGGTCTACATATAGCATGTGCAGAAATAGATTTTTTTTTTCTTAGTAAATTGAATGACAAGCACGTTGGTGTCAGTTATGAACATCGCCAGAGGCGTGTCTCCTGTGCGCACAGAAGTCACTTCCTCCTATTAATCAGTTGGACTAATTCTTCATATGTTCCATTTTTAACTCTACGGTGTCACTGCCTTCAGTTGCTCTAATTGAAATATTAGCAGCCAGTTAAGTAAATGAAGACAATTTAATCAGTACCCTTCTCGTGCCATCCCTATCTTTCTCTACTGTTGTCTGTTTCCCATGTGACAGTGTGATCGTTCTATTAAAGAGAAGATTTGAGAGATTAATTTTTTCTTTTTTCTTGGCTAAGTTGACAACTCCATTATCATACTGATAAAAGAAGCTGAGATTAATCTTTTTTTTCTTTTCTTTTTTTTATGACCTTTGTCAAATAAAGGCAAATTGTGACAAAACTTCACCCGTCCCTGCCCATTTGGCTATTCACCAGTGGACATTTAGCAGAGACTGGTCCTCTGTAAGGCACTAGCCATCATAAAGGCTATTCACTTAAATCCCACTGAGCAATTTATTTTTGAAACACAAATGTTAATTGAGCTTTGCAATTATTTCAAATCTACACTAACTTAATGAATGCAAATAAGACTTACAGAGGTTCCCAGATCACATCACCAAGAAAAAACAGAACTGTCAAGAACATCAGAGTTTTCTTATTTTAGTGATGTGATGGTGAGTAACTCCATCATAGGTACCTTTTGAGTGTTTTAGCTGCACTCGCTGAACTGATTGTTTAGACAGATATGTAACTGTTTAAACAGTGAACTCACTATGTCAAGTTGTGATGGCATATAAACAAAAGTTAATTATATCTAACACAGTGGGTTGCTGGAACAGACTAAGGTATAGTAAGCCTAATGCTATTACCAGTAATGATACTGCTGTGGACACTGATTCTTCCAGTCAAATCAATACTGCTGTAATATAGTAGGACTGAAAGATTCTGATCCAATTCACACATACTATTCATATAGTACAATTAGACTTATTGGATTGCTAACTGTATGATAGTACCTAACAGCAAATCAAATTCATTTACACACATATAAAATGACTGTTGGGACTACTTTTGTCCCCTCTTTCTCTTATGGTAAGCCATAAAAGTCCATCCAGCAGAAAATTACTTCATTTGTAATTCAGTTATGTGTATTTGCCATTGTAGCAGAACACATTTTCCCCTGTGATCAAAATGCACAGATAACATGCATTGTAGATAAACATGTTCAGGCCAGAGGTGGCCCAACTGGGGCAGCAGTCATTACGAATTCCTTACAGCACAAATCTTCCAGGTTCAAACCTGACTTGTGGGCCCTTGTGTTCAGGATTTCTCTGGCTGCAAAGAGATGCATTTAGATGGAGTGGATATTCTAAGTTGCTCATTGGTGTGATTGTCATTATGCTTGGCTGTCAGTCTGCTTCAGTCAGCGGTGTCAGTGCCAGTTAAAGTTCATGTGAATCCCTAAGTGAACCTCATCACTGGACCTCCGTAATGAAAAAAAATTTGGGTGACCAAACATCCTTTTTTGTCCAGACATGTCCACTTTATATGTTTACACGTCCTGTCCAGAGCGTCAGGGTTTTTTTTTTTTATAAATTCATGAAAATGTCCGGTTTTCACTGCTTTTCATAGGACTATTAAGTTGTTCTTGTTGCGTGACGTAATTCCCAGGCTGCTTGTGGCCGGCTCTACGACGTGCATGCACACATACACAGAGGGAACAGAGCAGCCAGTGCAGCAGCACTGCACACAAAATACCAAAGTGAAAGTTTAGCTTCACAGATGAACTTCAAATAAAAAGATTTCCCACATAACGTCCCGGTCGGGACAAGTGGGAGGCTGAGTGCACTGTGTAAAGCTGGCATGTATGCGCTGCACTGGCATTATTCTGATGTTAGCACGGAAAAATCAAAGGTATGTTTAGGGATTTTCTTTTCTTTTTTTTTTACTTTAAATAAATGTTGGGATGATATAACAGCAGTTTCCAGGTAGGCTAATGGTTAAGTTGGTAGACCCTTGTACAGTGAGTTATGAGTTCACTTCCCAGTGTTGTATGTCTTCCCCTTTTTTGCACTTGCTTTCTCTCTATCCAATAAAGACCACTAGAAAATCTTTTTTAAAGATGCTGATATGACATATGAAGTATAACCTGCAAACTACTGCTGATCAAATGGTGAATAATCTACTCTGTTGACTTCATACATTTGTAAATCTGATTCTGATGGAGTCAGAGCCTCACCATGCACCTCACCACATGTCAGTGGTCATGAGGCATTATTTATGTTTACATATTAGAAAGTTTTAATTTTAACAGAAAAGCGATGATTTAAATAAATGTATGAGTTATAAAGCTACTTGTCATCTTTGAGTATTTTTGCAGTATGTCCACAAGGCCAGGTAGGGTGTCGTCTTTTTGGGTTCTCAGAGTACGGTCACCCTAAAAGAAATAGTGCTAAGATATGTGCAGTATTTCTGATTAATGGATTGTTTTTACTTCTACTCTACATCTGTTGGTCAGTTTTGCAACTTAGACCATGCATTGTCAGTTTTTTTGAACAGGTTTTACTTCTTCATGATCTAACCAAACCATAATGAAACTGACTCTTTACAGCAGCAATCATCAGTGCATTGCAACCTATGTGACCACTGTTGCTCATAGTAAATACTGGCAAGGTGACAGACTAGTGACCCGTGCAGGTGGGTTATGTGGCAGCTCACCTGTTTAACCCTGCAACTGGATGAGTTACAGCCTTGACTGAGCAACTGGGATGCAGCTAACAGCCCTCAGCGGATGCTTGAATCTGTGATCAAACCAACCAACAATGAATTTGTCCATAATATTTAACATAACATTTGTCCACAATATTCAAGGCTTTAACTTAAACATAGAAATGACAGAGAACATATAAATATTGAATGTTTTCCTACAGACAAAAATTTAAAACAGAATAAGATGGCAGCAAGTTGGTGTGGTGGTTTGCATTGTTGCCTCACTGCTAGGAGACCTTGAATGAATTACTAACTTTATCCCCATTTTAAGGAGATCTGTATCTACATAATTCTTATGAATTAAGCTAGACACAGTCAGGTTTTTGAATGCATAATAGCACAGAATTTGTCACAAGTATATGTTTATTTCTTTCAGGTTAGGTGGGCCTTTGGTGTTTTACCCTAACACTGCATAAAAACAACTGGACAACCACCCTGTGATGTCACCTATAAGTTTTATGTCGAGTGCTTTTGAAGCCTCTGTCCACATATGGTGGAAATGGTTGGCTGGATGCACCCATCTTTATTCAGTCACTGCAAATTAGCTATTTTAGCTTCACTGGCTAGGCTTATGCTAACCTGTGATGCTAATTAATTGATACTTTACATTCATTCTGATCAAACAGCAAACGAGTGCTGCTAGAGCTGAAATGAGAAGTACCACTGGGACTCACAGACCTGGAGTCTTCCACTCTTATCCTTTTTTTTTCTTAAATTTTATTAATTTATTTATTTGACTGTAGGCTACTGTTATTCACATTCTGGGACTATCCACAAAAGGTGCAAGAGAAGGGAGGGAAACACTCCTCAAGGACATGCTAGCATGCTAGCAGTGTAATGACTTATTTCAGTGACCTTGGTTATTGTTTGGTCTGTTAAAAGGTATAGGTGAACCCTACAGTCCATGTACAAACCACTTTGGGGAGAAGGGGGAAAACAAATAATAATTTTTTGCAAAAACAACCAATCACACTGCTTAGTTTTAACTAAACTAAGCAGTGTGATTGGTTGGCAGTAGTAATTACACTTTTTTTTGACATACTAGTTGTTTTAATTACTGCATAGCTTTTTATAATTAGATTTTATTAGCACTATTTTCTCAGTTTGTAGCATGTTATCTTTGCCTCAGTGCTTGAAGTCATAGCATTACATGTTGTCAATTTAATCCTGAAG
>JBAMYA010000002.1:6280513-6297231 GCA_037176975.1 Arrhamphus sclerolepis | reverse complement strand
GGAGATCACAAAAACATTGTCAAAGGTTTACTCTTGTTTGGTCTCATGCTCTGTCACTCGCTTGTTTTCTCTTTCATCATAACTTTCTTGAGTTTGTTGTGATGCTCACTTTGGCTCTGGGAGACCTCTAATGGGAGACCATTAGAGGTCGACAATGATTCCAAAAAAAAGAAAGAAATCATCAAATTTTCATTCAAATTGAAATTAATTTGAAACCACTAGCTCAACATGAAAAAAACTGTGTCACTTTATGATATAAGACAGTTTGATCATCTTATTTATAGTCAGCGAAATCAAAAAATAAGAAAAATCTTAATCGTGGTTTAAAATTCATTATTAGCAGCTGTTACATGCTGTGATCACCTCCCGTACAACATTAGTCTCTTGCAGTGTTGTGGAAGAAGGTTGACGTCCTTGACTTTCTTCTTTAAGAGCTCTCTCCAGTTTAATGCTGAATTTGCCATCCATTCATCTATTCATCTTTCCACGACTCTATTCAAGTTCTAATATTTTAGTTAGGCTGAAGTTTGAACTTTGATTGGGCCAGTTCAAACCCTTACTTTTTAAGCACCTCAGATTTGCTTCTGCGCTTGGGTCTTTGTCCTTTTGCACGATCTGAGCTTTAGCTGCACAGCAGATGACATCATATCTGACTCTAGAATGCTAACTTAAATCATCATCACTCCACCACCATGACTGATAGTTGGATAAAAGGTTTTTGTGCTGATGTGCTGCTTCTGGTTTTCACCAGCCATTGTCCTGTGATTATGACGAACTCCAACTCCAGTTAGGACCAACTGCAACTTTATTTCAATCTCCTCTGTCTAAAGTACTTTGCTCCAGAGGTCTCACTATTTGTTCAGCTTCAAATATTCTTTTGAATAGAGAGGAGGCTTCCTTCTGGCAGCTCTTCCATACCGCCCATGCTTTTGTAAGCTTTATTTTGTCACGAACTTTAACAGTTAACAGATACTTGTGACATGGAATATTTTCCTCTCAAGATGGTCTTTTATTTATTTATTTTTCAGCCTTGCATTGAGTTGTACTCACCTAATTCCATGACCAGATGATCTTTTTATTGTTATTATTAGAATGAATTGATATTGTTTAATTGACAAGAGGGTATGCTTTCTTTCACACGACTACATCTGTAGTTGGTTAAAGATACGGAGAAAGACCATTTTTAGATTTTCATTTTTGTCTGGAAGAGCATTTAACTTTGTCCTCTTTTCAGATGAATTAGTTTCTGTGGCCTTATTCAAAGGATGCGCTGATGAGGAACACAATGGAACATTTTTTGACATGAAACAGTCAATCCCTTTTCAGACATGAGAGATTAATTAATCTTTTAGAGCAAAAACGCTCACTCATTCAGATCTGGGTGAGTTTTATGTTAATACCCCTGATGGTTTTGTTCACAACTGCAAGGAAAAGAGCTGCAATGCGCATGATATCAGCTGCCTGAGCTACACTGGACGGCAGATGTGGCTGCATGTAATTCCGAAGTATGCTCTAATATTTTGTCAATCTTGTCGTGATCTTTTAAAACATCTGAAAATGTGGTTTTTCTGCATGTTTGAGCTCACTGAGCAATCTGTGTTATCTAAAAACAGCGATAGGGTTCTCACTTGTGAGGGTTTTATTGCACTGACAGCATACAGTGGAGCATAGTTGCTATCAAGCTGAGAAAAATGTTATCTTTAACTTCTCCTGGGGATGCTGTCTTCACCATCTTTCCTGTGCTGTCTGCTGTTTGTGTACAGGAAGTTGTATCAGCCAGAATGTTGTACAGCAAAGATTTTTTTCTCAAGCCGGTGGGAAAAAAGTGCTCAGCTTTTGTACCGAATAATTGTGAAGTAGGAAAATTTGGGTATGGTATATGATTTTTTTTTTCTCTTTAATTTAATAATGCTGTTTTTTCTGAAAAGCGGATTATGTTGCGAGGCTGCCCTCTAGATTTGTTGTAGAATAATATGGCCCTGCCATGTTCAGTTCCCATCAGATTAATGCAAAGGAGTGAACATCTGAAAGGGACTCAGATAACACCAATGACACCGATGTTAAGTTTTTCGCACCTCAACCCTGTATATCATAAATAAACATTCTCACATCAAACAGGTCCCAGTGAACAGAAATCCATCTCAGGGCCTGTCACATCCCTCTGTTTGTTATGTTGTCTTTCACTGAGCCAAAGCACAGCAGATTAAGGGGGCCTGACTGCTACATCTCATCCCATGCACCAGTGACATGAGGCAAGCACACACACCTGCAAAGCAGACAGATATTATGCAGCATAAAGCTCACTTGCACATCTGTTGAGGAAGAGACTGGATGATTTATTTATTAGCACCCAATTAAAACTTCAGGAACAAGAGCACTTCAATGGGAATATAAATATCAAATAGAGTAAGCTCTACATGACTATTTAGTCATGCAATCTGGCTTCTTCACCGTGGCACGCTGGTGAGAGAAAGAAAAGCTGAAGATCAGGAAATGGAAGTGGAAACACTCAGATCTTTTGTGTCACCCAAAAGAAAAAAAAGAAATTAATTCATTCATTCACACACGTCACTTTTACAGAGACCTCTGCTCTTTCTTGTGATTTCCTTTTCATGTTCTGTCCTTTTTTAAGAGAAGTCACATCCGTACTTACTTTTGACAGGGAGTCTGACCACAGTGCGGGCCAATTGATTGGTCTCTCTTGGTTTAGTGCAGGAATAAATGTTGTGGTTGATTGTGTGGCATTTGTTGAGCTCACTAGGGAATCGAGAGCAGTATTGTTAGAGTGAATATGGATTTCAGCATAGCTAAAAAAAAAAAATGACTGCCTTCTCACACTGCGCTCAGATGTGCATGTAAAGTTACTTTGGCTGAAAGTAGATCCTACGCGCCTAAATCCACACGCACCAAACTGATTTTCTTCATGCCATCATCAGAAAAATCTACGACTGCAGCTCTCCATGCATGTACCGCCCTGTTGTGCCTCCTCTTAATAAGAATAAAGGGATTGTTAATGTGCAGGACACATGGCCTACTTCCCCCTCAATTAATCCATCAAGCCTAAGATACTTTTAAGGATAAGTGCCTTCTCTCGCACAAGATCTGAGATTCATTTGAAAGTCATTACTTAATTAAAAAAGATCAGTATCAGGAGGTTAAAGAAAGGTGAAAAAAATCTCACAAGAGGATAAGTAATTTCCACAGAGATATATCCATCAATTAGGAGGTTATAAAAGTAGAGCAGAGAACTCTGTGGTGCCCTTTCAGGTACGCGCACAAAGGAAAAATGTACCTGTTAAACACTAAAGTACTTCACATTTAACATTAAACGAGTAAACTCATCCTCTTGTTCAGATGAGTTTGAATTACTGTGTTGTGGCGAGCTTTTTCTAATTGAATATTTTTAGTTCTAATACTGGACTTCTGCTGATGGAGCCTTGCTACAGCAGAAGTCTTTCTGTATTTTGTAGGATATATTCACATCTGGATGCCAGCCCCGCACTGGAGTACCAGAAGCAACAAATGTCATGTCAAGCAGCAGTGATTGATTTGTCAGAGCTAAATTACAGACCAGCCGGTGCGATAGGGATGAAGTATGTCACAACAGCTCTGAGGGGGGCGGAGCCTATGAATAAACTTAAGAGGTGTTTGGGGCGGACAGGAGAAAAAAAAATCCTGAATTTGTTCTTGGATGGCCGACTATCTGTCAGCTCAATCTGTAGACATTTTTGTAATGTAATGTAAAGTACTGTGCATCATGTAAATATTCATGGAAATAGATTTTCCAAAGTTTCAAAGTATGCATCCATGATATATATGTAAATAAAACTGAGGTCCAATAAAATTTGTTAAAATAGTACAATTCTGTCTATCCTATTATGTGGCAAAAACACTTGTACATGTTATTTCAATCAAATCTGCATCTGTGAAGATGCTGGATGCTGACTGAAGCTGGTATCCACAATGAAAGGAGTCTTATACCAACATGAGCTGAAAGAAAGTGAGGAAGAAGCCATTACCCCATATAAGATAAAAAATAAAAAACAAAAGCCAGATCAGTTTACAAATGCACACCAAGACAAAGACTTTAGCCTACAGCAACATGTCCTGTGATCTGATTATGCTTAAACTAAACAGTTTGGACATAATGACCATAGATAAAGTTGGAGGACAAGCTTGCAACACCATCACATCTGTGAAGCTGTGAAGTAAGGGGGAGGCAGCATCATGATGTGGGGTTGTTTTTGCTGCATGAGGGACTGGTGAACTTCACGAAAGAACTGTGTCGAAATATTGAAGCAACAGCTCAAAACATCAGCCAGGACGTTAAAGCTTGGGCACAAATGGGTCTTCCTAATAGTGATCCTATACGTACCACCAAATCAGTTATAAGACAACTAAGTCAATGTCTTGAAGTAGCAGAGCTGAAAAGATGTTTGCAAGGAAAGCGACCCACAAACCTGACTCTGTTCTGTGAGAAGCTTGTAAAAGAAAAACCTAAAACATTTGACTCGAGTCGTACAGTTTAAATTGAATCCTACCAAATACTAAGGAACTGTGTGCAAACGTCTGACTTTGAAAAAGTAATTTTAAAAAGAAATCTTTCTCCAATTATTTTGTCATTTAGCATAAAAGAAGAAATGAAAACAGAAAAAAGTTTAGTCTGAGTTAATGTCAGTGAGAAAAAAAAAGGTTGTGAAGTTAAAAGAAAAAGAAAAAAAATCCACTAAAAAACTGACACCAAAACCCAACCAACCAAACGAACGACTCAAATTCAAAATTACAAGACCATGACAATTTAACCAATACAAAAGACTTTCTTTCATGTTGAAATATCAGTTTCAATTTCATGTGAAGGATTATTTCATTACTTTTAGGGACGCATCATCTAACTCTTGCAGTCTCCTGTCCCTGCAATCGATGAAAACCAGCTAAAGTAACTCTGGACTTCCACCCTGGTCGTTTCTGGCAGTAACAGCATATGGCTTTATGACACTACACCATGCATCAACAATGATGAATGTAGCTCACAGAGCTATGGCGCACACCTTGGCAGAGGCCGCGAGTGACTCAACAAAGTAATGATAGAAATAAAAAGAGAGACCAAGCAAGACACAAAACAAAGCTTACAGTGTCATCAAAGTGACTTAACCTCCATGCACTACTACCACTACAAAAAATGCAAAAGTTCCTTTGTCCTTCTTTAACAGGATGATTTCAACCAGACGGCAGCAGATTCAGAATTGAGCACCCACTTTTTGATCACTCAAACCTAGAAAAATATCTGTTTTCCCAAGCTAATAAAAAAAAAAAACTCATCTTATTCATGGATGTTAATTGAACTCGTAGCTGACTGACACCACTTAAAGGTAAAAAAAACAACCTCATCATTAACTTATTATGTGCTTTATCTGCCTGTTCTTCTCTATACTTCTCTCCCACCAGTTCTGCCAATAGAATAGATGAATAAGATGGCAATTACAAGAAAATGAAAGAAGAAAAATGAGCTAAAATTACAAGATGTAGATTGAAGTAGCTATGATGGTTTGTGTTTGTATGTATGCATGACGGTGGGGTTGAATGAGAAAAGACAATTTGCATGAGAAGGGAACATTAGGTAGATGAGTGACATCATCTCCTGCCGCAGTATAACCCTCTCAGTGCCAATCCTACAAAAGGGGTTCTGTTCTGTTTAATACTGCGGTTCTTGGTAATGAAGACACATATCTATTAGAGACCACTTAAAGTGAACTGGCAATAAAGAACAGATATGTGAAGTAGGTTGAAAGGCTGCACCTCCAACAACACACGAAAGGTCTCCGGATAAAGACACATACCAATTAGAGTTTGTCCACTATTCAACTATTGTAATGCTTTTATCCCAACTATCAACTGACAGCAAGGTCAACAACTAGTTATTGTGAAGAATCAGTGGGACCTTTCTTCATTGGACAGTTCCAAAAGAAGAGCGTGTGGATGCAGGAAGCAAGTATCAGAGGTCATCTATAGTACAGCTACTCTAACTAAATATTCAAAACTTTTACTCTCATATATCTGTGAAGGTTGTTGGTGTAGACCATAATTTCCCCAGCCAACGTCATCCTTCAGCATTGGTTTATTCAGTGATTTTCCTCCGGTGCAGTTATTTACTCTGGGGAAATATAAAAAAAAGAGTGTTTTTTTGGGGCGGTGGGCTTCACCTGCAGGCAGAGGCCACAAACACCCACAGTGTTTATAGCGTTGCTTTTATTGCGTGAAGGGAAGGAGCGAGGTTTTGCAGGTTTGAAGTTAAACGTATGTGAACAACAAAGAAGTGTACAGAACTGTATAATGGACAGGTTTGAAGTTAGAAATAATGCTTTTGACTAAGCTACATGAAACTAAGAAAGATCACAAACGTGCGACTCCATCAGTGCCATAATAGTATGTGTTCTGCATTTTGATAATGACATCAGATCCCCTGTCTTTTGCATTAACTCCTAGTGTTAATAAGTGCTCATATTATCTCAATTCCACCCACACTGTGATTTGATCTCTGTGCATGAATAATTTAGCTGGCTTGTCACCAAAAATCATCTGGCATTCATTTTATGCAAGTGTAGCTGGATCTAGCAGGAGCTGGCTGAGCGTTTCCCTGTAACAACAGTTTTAGATGAAGGTTGTGGACACCCTGTTTGGGTTACGCTCATTTCTGGCTGGGATTTGATCATCATGTTAAATCCCCTCCATATGGATTTGGTTTCTAATCTTTTTCTTTTTTCTATTTCATAACAAATTTAGGCTATTATGTTTTCCTGAAAGAACATCCAGATAGATCCAGTGCAACGTGTATGCGGGTTGTACCGTGCTTTTCTGTTTGTGTTTTCCAACCATTTTCACATCTACCGTGTACCTGAAAAAAAAGGAAAAATAAAAAACACTGTGCCTTTTAAGGGTGGAAGTTTTCAGGGTATTTTATTGTCCTTCATCCACTTTCTGTAGTTGATCAAAACACACATCTGTTCTTTTTTTTCATGAATTCTTCGCTCTTGCTCTACTCTTTTAAAAGCCTCCATCAATGTCACCCTTTACAAAGAGAGAAAGCAAGTGGAAATGAGATGGGGAGGGAGTCTTGTTAAAGATGAGTTAAATCACTCACAAAACAGCAGCACATCTGTAAAATTAATAGAAAAGGTTTTCATAACAGGAAGCCTGCCTGACATGCTGGCAGTCTGCCACCTTTAACTAGAGTGCCCTTATTACCTCAGACATATTAGATGTGATGTGTTCTGTGGGTGTGGTAATAAACTAGGATCCTCTGCTGACAGGTCTACATCCTCCACATGTTTCATTTGATTCCATCTTAGCACTTTTTCATCCTGTCATTCATTTAAAAAAGACAGATGGTCAAATGAGCGGCAATTACATTTACTGAGAAAGTGTTGATGGTTCTTGATGACATGCACACAGCTTTTGACTCCCTTCCTTATACGTATCTTGCTGTTAATGTGAACCAGGTGACTTTGCTGCGTGTCTGTCTCTTTTTGATGTGTCTCTGTCTTGTGCTGGACCCTCCCCATCACCGGGGTGACTATTTTTCACAGAACTTCTTTAGCTGGCACAGCAGGAGCAAAACAAGTCCTGAACAGGGCGGTGGGACTACGTTAAGATTTGCCGGATGGAAAGGAAAACTGGCACACAAACCAAGCTTAAGATGATTTATAGGGCTTATTTCTCACAATGGTAAAGAGAAATTAATCACGGTCCCACCTGACATTGCTGCTCAGCAGTGATAAATGACAAGCTGCCAAGGACAGACAGTGAGCCATCCATGAAACGCTTCCCGATGTGCTCCTTCCTCTGATAGCCTGACCCGGGGTGCTGCCGTGCCAGGTGCCCCCCTCTAGATGGCCGGTACCAGGCTCACCAGGGCCAACCCGGTTCCCTCCTACTCTACCCCCTCCCACCCCAAGCTGGGCATCCATACAGGAGCCTAATGACTTGGGGACGGTCTGCCAAGCAGATTGAAATGGGAACGGGGCCTTAACCCATCAACAAACGGTGCTGTCTGATATGTGAAGGCCGCACAGCAAGTCATGTGTGGTGTCCAAGTCGTCATGATACAATACAAAACATATGTGGAAGTATGACCAAACAATTCTACATGACCTGTTCAATTGAGAATTTTATTTTTTAATTATTATTATTATTTCATTTCTTCACTTCAGTCTGTCTTCACTTCATACTGGTGGTGTGTGAATGTACCTTTTCCAGACATCAGAACATGCATATAGCAATCCCAATTAATGACAAATTAATTATAGCTGAATTCCACTAAGAGGAAGTTCTAGTATTGTGACTGATCCGCTCACCGAGGTTAATGTTATTAACTGCGCTGGCTCTTTCTGCTGAAACACGTTAAGGTGATAGACGTGGAAAACGGCTGTAAACAACGTTTGTTTTGTTTTGAGAGAGTGAGATTATTGGAAACAATGTTCATTCAAAAATTGAACCCATGGGCTATTTCGTGTTGATTAGTTTTAAAATAATAAGTAAACCCTATTAACAAAAAAAAAGAGAGAAAAAAAGGAAAAACACTAGTAACACAATGCTCTGAAATGTTTCAGTTTCCCTTTTGCAGAGTTGTTTTTTTTTTCTTGCTTCTTAAGATCCGTTCCAAGAAACTTACAGGTTGTATGATAGATATGTTTTTTTTCTTTATCTTTTTTAAAATTATTTTCAGAAAGCTACATGGGAGACATGGGAGAGCATTCAAATGTTTACATGAGCAGGGGTTAACTGGAGCAAAGAGCCAAACGTTACAACAATGTGAGCTCCTAAAACAATTTTCAGTTATTAGCTATCAAAGAATAGAATACATCTATTTTTTTGTGATCTGTCGATATCAGATATTACATTTGTTTCATAGTTTTTCTTCATTAATGTGTCACAAAATGTAATCTGATCTTTATCTAAGTCACAGTAGCAGACAAACACAACACACTTCAGGTGTAATTCCTGCACTGGCAAACTAAGCTAGCAGATGTTTTGTTAAACGCACCAGTTAAACATTCACAGTGTTTTGGGGAGAAAGGATGTGACTAATTAATGGTAGGTCAAACCTCACTTGTCAACAACAACCTTTAGGAAGATGTTTTGAACGTTCCTCTTTTCAGAGGTTCTTCGGCTTGGACACACCTATAGGGTGTCTGTTGTGAACGTCTCTCTTGAGAACTTCTTTTCACAGAACTTCTTGAGGTCCAGAGTATCTCTGTGGGTTTAAGGTTTGGGTTCTGACCAGGCTGCTCCTAAAGGTGGATTTTCTTTTTCTGAATCCATTCTGTCGCTTTAACGTGGGGTCACTGTTCTGCTGCATCACCAAACTTGTTCTGAGAGCCAGCTGGCAGATGACAACCCAGATATTATCTTAGAGGATAGTAAACTTGGGAATTAATTTGATTCCTTGATGACGGGGAGTGGTCCAGGCCCAAATCATGATGTTCCCCTCGATCATACTTGAGATGATGTCTTGATGTTGGCAAGCTTTGCCTCAGTCCACAACACATTTTCCCAGTGGCACCGCATATGGCCAAGTTGTCTCCATGGAGACAGCCATCATGTATAACTGGGGACTGGTGTTACAGCACCATGTCCAGCCCCTCATGCAGATGAACGACTCTTGATCATGTTTCTCCAGAGATTCAGTGAGAATTTGGTCCACAACAGCAGCTTGTTCATAAGCTGCTCATGAACACCAAACTTAAAACATCTGAGTGACTTTCTGGCCACACCTCTAAACTCATTTAATTAAAAGGATTCTAGGTGTCAAAACTATTGACTCTCATTATATTTCATTAGTCAATGGGTTCACTTACTTTATTTTTTTCCCCCCAACCATCATGTTCAGTGGGTGTGTTTGATGAGGACGAGGCATTATAATTGTTTAAATGTTATCAGTTTAAGTGCATTGTCTCTCAAAAACTGTGTAGTTGTATCATTATACGTATTTACTGTATTTCTGGTGATTCTCATCCATGTAACTGACATCATATTGTGACATGATGCGTTACCTCAACCCAAAGTATTGATTTACCTGAGTATATCCACTGATACTGCTCTCTCCACAGCCCTGCAGGTATTTGCTGTAGGGATGCAGCGCTGTGGATGAGGTTATTGAGTGCTCTGATATGTTTTGACCTCATGACTCGTGGTTTGACAGAAGAGCCAGCTCACATGATGAAAGTGTTTATTTTTGGTTCATGTTATTTCTTTGAATTAAAGGCCCACGATACATTCACAGGAGTCATCAGTTAAAAGTGGATATGCATTCATTCACTTTATTTATTTATTTATTTTTAAGAACGCTGGTGTGTGACTAATATCATGTCACTGACCATTATGGAGAACATTTTTCCAATGCTCATTCATTACCTTTTTTGTTAGCATAGCATTTATCTGGCCAATCAGAGCATGGCAAACAATACCTTCCTCATTAATGTCAGCAGTGACATGGCAACATTGGCTGTGCCTGTTCCAGACCATAAGTCAGGTTAAGCTTTTGCTGCCAGGAACAATAATGTAGATATTACGGGTCTTTGATTGAGCGGCCGCATATTCCAGTTGTTCTGTTCACATGTGCATGTGCTCATGAAAAATGAATCCCCTGCAAACCCAAAGCAGTCACCTATGACATGATTTTTCTCCCTCTCTCATGAAAATAAATAATATTTACTCTTGACAGCAACATAATTAATAGTGATGTTTATCAGGTCCGTTTCAATGGACCCACTTAATCTAATTTTGTTTCCACTCCACGATTTGTAAATTATTGCAAAATGACGTGCCATTTACCACTGTCTCTGCCTGCGACAATAGCAATTTTTCTTCCTCTGTAATTCTCTTTTCTTCTTTATTAGCTGAGGATTTTTAAAAAAGAAACACTTATCGCTCCTTCTCTCTTCCTCCTCCTTCCTCTTTTCCCCCCCAGCTGCTCTCCGGCTCCCTTCCTCCCCTCTCTCCGCTTTTCTCTCCAATTTAGTGGCATTCTAAGCCGCTGAGACCCTCTAACACATTAGCTGTTTTACAGCTTCCCCAGAACACATTATGAGCACTGATCTGAAATGTCAACACTACAAATGCCTTGTCCACCTTCCATTATTTGCCACTAAATGTTAAGCGTTTATATTCACACAGTGTTACATTGACATTTGAGAACAAGAAGTGAGAGTGTGGCCTGATTTGCAGTGCCATTACATATCATTTGAGAGCATGCTAACAAATGACAATCATCTATGTGCCTACGGACTTGTTTTCCTGTGTTCACTTTCCAGACAAGTGTCAAAGAGGTATAGGCCTACTTAATGTGGCACTTTTGAGTTTTCTATTCATAAAAAAAAAAAAAAAAAATGTATCTTAAAGTCCTCAAAAGGGAAAAGGTTACACCAGCTTCTGCAAAATGGAGATGTTCAGTTCCAAATGTCACCAAAGAAATTGTTTAATGATCAGCTGCATAAAGGGGCTCCTATCAAATGTGACTATGCAAGTGTTTGAAATCTGTAACTCAGCATGGGCTTGCAAAAGTGTAAAATGCTCTGCACTTCCGTATGACACAGAGGCATTCAATGTGACTTGACACTGACATTGCCACACCTCCTTTTTTTTCCTCTTAAGTACTCACTTCTGTATGCATCATGAACAAAATTAATGGAAAAGAGACATTTTACTTGTCCTCGCATATTACAAAGTACTATGGCACGTGGCCAAAAATAATGGAGGACTAAGTCTTGCCTTCTTTCTTTTTTTTTTTTTTTTTTTTCCGGGAGAATTAATGAGGCAATGCGAAATGTTTGACCAAACCTCTTGGCCTCAAAGGAGAGCAAGAGCCCGACCTGACTACCATTCACAATGTCAGGTTCGTGGACTGTCATTTTATACATGCCATAGAAGACTGATGGAGCCCAACAAATGCCACCAAAATGAGAAAATATAATTAGCAGGCTCGTTGGACAGGGCACAATGCATCCATTTATTTAAACTGCCGGCTGACAGCTTCTAGCTGCTGAAATGCCTTCTCTGTCTGGTGCATGGGTGACTGTAAGTACGCGTGTTACATATTTGGATCTGACCTTTATTTATGTAAGTTAGTGGTATCTTAATCTCCAGTAAGAAATGGCCATGCTGTCTGGCAGCATTCAATACCCATATTAGGCTCAAAAATGAGCAGTTATCTAAGGAAGACTTTTATGTAGGAAACTAGAATCCAGGAGGAATAACTCGGGGCTGCAGAGTATTGATAGACTGAATGACTCTTGTAGTCTATAGCTACCTCTGATGACAGCAAAGAGAAAATCGGTTAATTTAGGAAGGCTACTCCAGGACAAACAAAGACAAAAAGACAGTAAATAAAGAAGGAGGTAAGAGCAAAATTGAGAAGAGAGAGGGAAAATATATTCCCAATGCAACTATGGCAGCGCAGCAATGATGAAAACCAGCTATTGACTGCAAGCAAACTGTAGGACAAGATCCTTCTGAACAATGTGGCTATTCTAAATAACACTGAAGACATGCTTACCAGTATTTGTTTTGTTTTCCTGTGATTTTGAATGCCAAAGCAGAAGTCAGACCGACATGCTATGTGGAAAACGCGTTTCTACCGATGACTGCAAGTTTGAGAGACAGGCATCTGTGCAGCTGTGTGTGCATCCACTCTAGATGGGCAGTCAGATGAAGTTTTTTTGGGAGAGGAAGTGCAGCCAAACTGCCACAGCTGAGGCAGAAAGTTGGAAAAATATATTTGTCATAGCTGAAAGGAAATAAGGGATGAATGACTACCTCATACTAAAGTTTCTCCTGTCTTTCCCCTCACACAAATTCCAGTACCCTCTCGCTATTATTATGGTATAATATGTGCCTAAATTTTGAGAAGCAACAGAACTTTCTGAACAGAGAAGAATGAATCTTGCAAGCAGATAAATTCTGTTCAGATTTTTTTTATAGTTTTTTTTTTTTTTTCCTGGGAAAAGAATACCTTAATTGGAGCAAACAATGAAGAAAGAGTTCTGAACAATACCGGTGAATTGTGAAGAGAAAAATCAGAACATGGCATGAATGAAATCTCAAGAGAAAGTGGGTCATGCAGGAACACAACAACCCTGACAGGTATGGTTAAAGCTAATGGTCAAATGAAATTCCCGACCTTAAAACATGTGAGCGGTGTATGTGAGCCTCACACAGCTGAAGAAGCTCTGTGCATGAAAGTTCCAAGCTGGTGTGTAGGACGGATATGTAGCACACAAAACTTCCATTCATTTTCTAAATCTGTATTACCATAGAAATCCCCTGAAGTTTGACCAGTCTATAATATTCCATATGTTTATGAGGAGAAAACGTTTTAGGGGATTGGAGCTTTAATTACATCAGTCCAGTCAGTTAAATGAATTGACGGCTGCCTTGATTTATAAATTGTATCTTACCAGTTCACCTCACATTTGACACGTGAGCTACGAGCTAAGGAAATTCCATTTTATTTCTTCAAATTTTTGGCACTACTGCCGCATAACTTCTAGTGCAGCTACAAAGAAAGAAGAAGGATTTGCTCTCAAAGAGGGCGAGTAATCCTCAGGAACATTACGGTGAGCTGGTTAGCTGTTATAATCATAATAAGCAGGTTGCGGTTGAAGGGTTGGGGTATGAGGGTCAAAGTTAGAGGGAGATTGTGTCAGGGTTCAGAATTATGGGGATAAACTAAAGGTCAGTAGGCTGGGGTATTGGCATCTCTACACTGTAAAAACCAGCAGAGACTGCATGCCTTGAAAATAGCAGAATAAACCAAAAAAATGTGCCGTGACGCGATGTGAAACAAAACACTATTATTCATGCACCATTTTGTTACCTTTTGATATTTTGTGCTCTTTAAGTAAAGACTAAATGTACTCTGTCCCTCTAATATGACTAACTTTAGTTAACGTATTATTTTTTCTGTCTCCAAAAACCCAGAATGATTGACTCACAGGGATTGAAGTTATATTAACAGGCTGCTCTACATGTCCCATGGTGCTCTTCGCACAGCGGGGCTCTTAATCCAGCCCTTTAGGTGTCTACTTATGTGCTTTTATGGATGATGGAGCCATCATTGAGCCCACGTCTGTGGCAACTCCAGCCTTTGCCTTTTTCCATTTGCACCTCCTTCCTGGGTACAGCAATACACCGTTTTCACACAAAAGCCTTATATAATGACAGTGAGAGAGGTTTCTTTTATTTATACAGGTGGAATGATTATTTAAAAGCACCCAAGCCCCTTCACTTTTTAGTCTCCTCAGTTGTTATCTCTCCCATTTTTACCACCTCACTTATTTCCATGCCTGTTGAGCTTGACTTTTTTTTTTTTTCCAGACATGATAATGTACATACAGTACAACATCCATGCAAGTGCATTCAGACAGTAATGTGTGGAACAAAATTTAGAAGTCCATGTATTTCAAGTAGGTCAGGTCCCTCTCTCGCCCTGTAGTCGTCTTCTCAAATGAATATTTGCACAGTATTGATTAGCATTAAGCTAACAGTGCCGTCCTGCATTTGCATGTAGCAAGCAGAGATGATTACTGGGTGGGAGGGGGAATGCATGATAGGAACCATGAAAAAAAGTGGAAAGAGGGGAAAAGCTTGATGGTGCATGGGGAAAAGAAGGAATGTAGGTTGTGTGGGTGGTGGTAAGAAAATAAAATATATATTCTCTCAACAGGGCTTGCCTTAATAATCCAACCATTATCTTGTGTTTCTCTGCTCAACATTGGGCCCCACACTTCCATGCTTTGCAATCTGCCCCTCATCAGCCCAGATAGCTAGATAGAGAGAAGAAGCAGTGAGGCTGGCAGAAGAGTAAGGCGTTACGGTGAATGGTTGGCCGGGCACCTCACTGTGGGATACCAGAGAGATAATAATGTGTGGAGGCAAGCAGGAACCGTGTATGTCTTGCAAAGGAATAATTGCTACCCTTTCAAGAGCCATTTCTTAATTGGCCTGGCTGATGTTGAGGGGAACTTGGAGAGAAGACAAGTGAGAGAAAGACTGAAAGAAAGAGAAAGAAGAGGAGATGGGGAAAGGAGAGAAAAAGTCTCCTGCTCACAGCTCAATGTGTGTATGTGTGTGTCGGGGGGGTGGTTGCTGATGCAGTGGTCTTCTCTACCTTCTCTACCAACTCTGTTACCGTGGGAGCAGTAGTCATGGAGCTGCTCTTCAACCTAGAGATATTTCACACACACACACTATTGGACATATAATAATATGCGCAGGGTACAGACGGATGCATCAATGTAACGTAAACATCCACAGAGAAGCAGAACAATAGAAATGAAGGTGCAGTCATCCTGGTTTTCCATAAATAGAAGTAATTTCGATGTTTTTCTCACCACCACATTACACTTGAATATACATTACTTTACGAAGCAGCTGAGTTCATCCGTTCTTCTTGTGTACTTTCAGAGGAAAAACTTTTAGACTTCTTCTAGAAGGTTACTTGAGTTTTAGCAGGTTCATTGGATTTCTCCAAATGGAATAAAACTTAAATCATGTTTGATTTTTTTGGCAGTGTGCCCGACTGCGTGCTATGGATCGCAGAGACGGTGGAGGTCAGTCAGTTGGTAGTGGTGAGAACATTAAAATGGTATCACATCGGATCCACGTCCGAGGTTGCAAAACTATGCAAAATTTTAAAGGGGGAACATTTTCCATAGGAGTTGATGGAAATATTTAGGAATTAACTTCAGTATGTGGGAGCAAATGTGCCAGCCTGTGAGTTGCAGGATGATTGACAGCAGGGAGAGTCCTTACATGTGGTTCAATGTCATATACCACATTTAAATTTCAAATTAGAGTAATCTCAGAATTTTCTAAAGTTTTCTGGAAATGTATTTAAAAGTTACATTTCACACCTTTACAACCCATATGTGCATGATTATGTTTAAATATTTTAATATAATATTTGCAATAATTATATTTCAGTTTAATAGAAGTTGTACAAGATGCAGTACAAGAGGCTGTTATTTTGATTTAAAAATGGGATTGGGTAGGTGTAAAATTAATAATTTTGGCCAGAGTTTTTGAATTTCACTCTGACCTTGTGATAAGGATAAGAAGTCATATAACATTTTAAAATTCTCCCAGTGTCTTTATCCATTTAGCCCAGGGCTGTTCAGTTTGGCCAAGCAGTTGTGGAGAACATCCTGACTGAGCCTAAGAATTTTTTTTTTTCAGGTTGAAGCTACAAATAATATCCTAAGCTTTCAAGAGGAAAAGTTTTTAAGACTTTATTTTTCTTTTTTTTACAAAAAAGAACATTAGGTATTTCCAGGGAGTTTCTATTTTGTTTGCCGTGAGCACCGCTAGCTTAACAGCTGCATAGAAATTATACGTATTCAAGGCTTTAAAAGTGCATGTGCATAATTAAAAGATTCCCTCACAATATTTAATACAATTTACAATTAATTGAACTTATAATTGCAGAAAATGCAAGATTTAGCTTGGGGGGGGAGCTAAGGTGGAACAGCAATGAAAACATTTTTCATTAACATTCTAATATTAGAAGAATCTTAATGTCATCAGACGGCTGCAGCCCAAGGACGAACCGTCAGTGTGTTGGTGTGTGTGTGTGTGTGTGTGCGTGCATGCATGTTTCTGTGTCTCTCTGTGTATGCAGGTCAAACTGACCCGAAGACCATATGAAGGATGTAAATGTGTGCGGC